>KI422716.1:0-22807 GCA_000473375.1 Anopheles culicifacies | reverse complement strand
AGGTAGGTTCACACGGAAAATCTCATACACAATCTGGTCCCGAAGCGGCCCGGGATCTCCGCCGTACGGTTTCGCTCCAATATGAATATTTCTCACTTTAATTAAACAGCTTCTTTTATTTTCGTGAACCTGTGTCTCGTGCAGCGAAGGTGGTACGGTGTTTTTGTGTTTACATTTTCGATTAATGCCGCTCTACATGCAATGTTGTTCTTTTCCTTTTCATCACGCCGCAAACGATCGCCGCCCGAATCGGACCGATCGTCATCACTTTGCCTACATTGTGTTGTGCTGCTCGTCACATCGATCAGTTTTCAATCTGCTCATCATTATCCTCATTCGTCCGGTGGCGCTACTATGGCTTGAGGCATTTTATAAGATTGAGAGACAATCGGGGAAGGATGGTAGTGGGGGTTCAGTTTAATATTGCTGGTATTCATTCATGCATTTTCTTTCTGCTCAAGTCGGTGACTGTTGCTTCTTTTGAATGGGCGATTTTTATTCAGTAGTAAGGGGTGGTAAGAAATACAAGGGAGCAATGAAAGGGGTAAGCTGGGGTCTTGGGTCTACAATCAAGGGGATGTAAATGGTGAGCGATGGGGAAGCAATATTCTAATTTGTACCTTTATTCAAATGACAATTTGTACCACTTCGGAATGATGCAGCTGAGCAGTCATTTTAATTGTTTTGCATTTTAAGTGCTCATTTCCGGTTGTTCTTTTAATTTAACAGGGGGTTTATTGGGTCAAAACGGCCCTTGTAGTATGGAACAAACAATTTGAAAATTAATTATTTGTACTTTTTATTTTAAAAATAAAATATTTGTATAAATTGTATGTGCAAACAGACAAATATACAAAAAACCCTAAATAAACTAAAAAAAAACTTTAATCAGTTATGGAATCGCCTGTCTAGAAGAACCGTGAAGAAAAAAAAGATTGAATGTTAATGACTTTTGCGACATTTAATTACATGGCACAACAGCAACATTAAATTTACATGAGCAAATAAACATGTGGCACAGCGGCCGTAACTTACACCAAGCGACAATCGGTTCTTTGTGTGTGCATGTTGTTGGTCAAGTCATGCTGATGTCTCTCGATCGATGAAAACTTCACGGATAATCAAGGTAAAATGTGAGAACATTTTAAATTAAACCGCTTGTGACACATACTTACGGCTACACAAAGTGAGCTAAAGCTTCGATGTAGCTTGTGGAACTAATGCACGAAGCTAATCAACGACGAGTCCACTAGCCTTCCGTTTGTTTCCTTTTTGTTTTGTTACTTGTCTGGCGTCAAGCGTTCACAATGAGCTCTGCAAAGCAGTATTAGAACGCTTACACCATCAAGCATAGCGGATAGAGTTGATTGTGCATCAAAGCATGAAATTATAATAAGCGTGTATGTTGTCTCCAATTGGAAGCATTCTTATAATTATGCAACAGTCGAAACGAAGCAATTTAGATCGAAATTGAAATCTGTTTATTTGTCGGCGAAGGTAGTTGCTTAACGCTGTCGTTAAAGGGAAGGTCGTTCCGAAGTAGGTAATGTTTGTTCTTCATTGTCAAATACTCTTTATTTGTGTGCTTAAAAGCACAGCCCGCAGGGAACTCATCTCGCCCCGATGAAACATCTCATTTTCCGATGCACTTTTCCGTGGCAGCGACGTGCCATCGATCGTTCGGTGCAGTACGGTAGTGTGGCGTGTGGTCTCTTCCATCCCATACGTAGCCCCAAGCGACTTGCCATCGTCGCCTTCAACCGGCAGCTTCAGCTTGTACCATCTACATACTCTTGTTTGCCCGTTTGCCCAACGCAGCTTAGCAACGGTCTCTTTTTTTTAATCTCTTTCTGCATTGCTCCTTCACGCGAGCGCTTGTTTTGTTGGCGCTCGTGCGCCCCATCAGCGTGTGCCATTGCCTGCGGCGAGTGACAACGTTTAACAACAACGCAATCAATGCACTTTGCATCTTTGCACCTTCGTGCGGCACATTAAACGGCAGCACACCAAACGCAATCACAATTAGTGCGTGCAGCAGCAACTTGTCACCTCGTTTATGGCACTTAAAAGGACACGACCTGTTGGCAGGAATTTGTGTGTGCGCACAAGGACGCATGGGAAGCCTTTCTTCCGATCTGGTGCTAGCAGTGTCTTGTGCAGTTAGGTAAAGTGCATTACAAAAAAAAAAACAGAAGAGCAGGTTTTGTAGCGGAATCTTTCCCGTACGCGCAACCGGACCGTATGCTCATCTGGTGGATGGTTCTATAAAAACATTCCAAGAATCCTCGACCAATCACTTACCCGACAGCTGTTGTGCGAACTTGACCCTACAACATAAGCACGGTGAACAGGGAAATGCATTTTAAAACTTCAACTAGAACATGCATGACAGGCGGAGATAAAAATTATCATTTTTCTCAGTAACAGACGGACGGAAAAGGACAATTAGAGGCGAGGGATGTGTTCGGTTCTTAATGATGCTTCAAATCTTGAATTTTGCTAGCAAAAGCTAGACAAGAAACAAAGGGCAATTATCGTTCGGACAAAACTAGATCCAGGGATGCAAGCTCATCTTAGGAAAAAAGTCACAATAACACAGCGTGGAAGTGTAGGCCCACTTTCGGACAATCGCACAGGTAGAAACAAATGCAAATTATCACATTGCATACTTTTGGTTCTCTTTTGTGTTTCCTTTTTTTCACTTCGACCTTTTCATGACGCTGTCCGACAGTCGCACGTCCCAGGACCGTACCAGGCAACCTGCAGCAGAATGCAATAATTTTGTTGTTGACCCACGTCCGTCCCGTCCGCTTCTGCTTTGCTTCTGCAAACGATCAAAAAGGATAAAAAAGGCACACAGGGGAGAAGTAGAACGAAAATAAAAAAAGCAAATGGACAGAAAAAAAGGATCCTCAGTCCGATTGGTGGTCAAGGAGTTGCTCTGGGAATGCTTCCGAAAGAAAACGGTCCCAGGCACGGACCGGGGGTGGAACAGGGTACTAGAGCGCAAGTGTTGACACAGTTGTAGCTGAAAGGGGCGAGTGGAAGATGGAAGAAGGGTGCCAAATCCAGGTACAAATTAGAATATTGGCGCCCATTCAATCAGCAGCCAGATCGGTGGACTGTCTATGTTCCCGTGTTTTTTTTTTGCCTTTTAGTTTATGTTTTATGTTTTCCTTTTGTCGTGCCGCAATATTTACGATCACCGGCACCGGTTAGCGTCGTACCGTTGTCAGGGTTGATCTTTTAGTTTTCATCTCTTCGTATTATCTGTTTGGCAATTTGAGTGTTTGGGATTTTTTCTTATGGATTTTATTTATTTGTTTCCTGGGTCAACCTTTTACAGCTTCCAAGTAGCTGCAAAGCAACATCTTTTCATTGGAAAAAATAATATTTTCTACCCATTTTCCTGGCAAATGACCGTTGCACCCGTTGATGCAACGCGGGACCGTCTAGTTTGGCCAGCACTAATATTTCACCGCATCACTAAAAATGGTAAAGCGAAAAATATTAATCAACAATGCAACATCAATTACGATGCATCATTCTTTCTTTGACTGCCAGCGTGGCCATCTCCGGCCCGGTGCCGGCCAATTCATTTGCCTTCCATATTAGCCGATGCTGCAGTTGGTTATGGAGCAAGCAGCTTTAAAAGATGGTCTTGTAGATGACGACGACGACGACGATGACGATGATGATGCATTATTCCTTTCTTGTGCGTGCTTTTGTTTTGTGTTTTTTGCTTACCACGCTGCAACTCTTCATCATCCACCAATCCGCAATCCTGTGGCTCACTCTCCGTTCGGTCGCTGACTGATTGAGAGAAAGAGCATGATGCTCTAAGCATAAAGCTCATATCTTTTAATGTGATCCACAATTCGGGAGCTCCGCCCTAAGGGATCGCTAAAAACTATAATCATATTATGCTTATTGTGTGCACTGTTTCTCGTCGCTTTCGTGTGTCTCTTTCTTTACCGTCGTTGCTGTAGCGCCCTTTTTGCTATCCCTGTCTTCCGAGCTGAGTTCTGCCAGTAAGCTGCAGTTGTGCAGTGGTGCCTGCTGCTCCAAACCAGCCGGTGCACGGATTATAATCGAGTGAAGAGCATCCAACAAAAGCAACCGAAACGTGGACCACACGTCCATCTCGATGCACGGAAGGAATCGGTGAAGGAGCGCGGATGAGGCATTTGCTGTGGCTTCTTCCGCTACACAACATAAACCACGCCGATGCTGCTCATTCACGCAGTCATGCGCTTTTCTGCATCGTTCTGCCATTCAAAGTATGCTCGTGCATTCATTTCCATCTTAAAGATCGCGAAATGCCTTCTTTTTGTTTGGGCTTTGGGAAGCCGGCTTTGATGGTGGTGGTTTTTGTTAAGGCTTTTAATTTCGTTCTGCTGCTCCTGTTTCACCACCGCTTCCACGGGGCAGGGCAATGAGCAAACGAATTATTCGTGATTCTCAGAAGGAAGCTATTACGCGTTGCATACGATTTCTGGCACAAACGTTTTCCATCTAGGGAGGTACTAGAGGGAGTAATGGAAATCCATTCGTCATGTTGATTTTATATCCAATAATATACCGCACGCAAAAAGGTGCGAGATCGGCTCAAAGCTAATATTCTATACCATATTTCATCCCGTTCCGGTGGCTGTTACATGCATCTCATATTCAAAACTAACCCAGTGCCACTTTACTTTGCTCTGAGTAGGGAGGCATTTCATACGATGCACAAGTACCTCCCCATTTTCCAACAACGACCATACGCCTATCCCTAATCCTCACCCAGTAACTCTCGTCCAACATCCTCGGCCCAGAGCTAAGAACGAAAGAAAACAATAAAAGCGACGAACCTGCAAATCAGGATCCGGCCACCAAGGCCAACCTGCTACTAATATGCAGATAGGCTGTTGAGGTTGTAATTTTTAGTAATTTAATTTCGTCCTTCACTCCTTCCCCCCGTTCGGCAAACCTGTTCCCAGGATTGCTGTGAACTTCCCAAGAGGGGTTTACAGCGAGGAACCGCATGAGAATGGCACAGAAGACCTTTCAAGGGAGTCACGTTGGGGCCCGAACGCCGAAAGAAAAAGGAAACGAACGGGGCGTTAAGAGCTCGGGTATATATTTATGGCCATCCTGTTTCCGAACTGCGTGGTGCAGCCACCGTATCATCTCTCCTGGTGGAGGATCATTCTGTTCCCATAAGAATCGCGCGTACCGTTCGTCGCCTGCAGCTAGATGTGTTACGGATAGTGCCTTGAGGCTGTGGATCACACACACACACACACACCCGAGGTTGGCCTTCGCCTTGCGGCACATTTCTCACACTGCTCTCCGCACCGAAGGATCGCGGGTTTCATTTCTTATTTTGCATGTGCATCGTTCTTGGTGCGATTTTTTTTTTCCCCCAGTACCGATTGATTGCGGCCACGGTTAGGCCCCTCCCTTAGCAGCCGGCTCCCATTCTTCGGGGTGGATCGGTATAATTTGCAATCATATTTTTATCCACAATAGACGGCTTTCGCTGGTTCGAACGCCCAGAACGCGGGTATGGTGTGTGTGCCGTGAAGGTTTTCGGGTGAGAAGGCGGATGCATCGGGATGCATACGAAATGACGGCCAAATGGTGAAACGACGACCGACCAACCGACCGACCATCCGGTATCCAGGATCTTTAAGCCTCGGTTCGATTGCCTTGAATTGTGTCCCAGGTCCACCCGGAAAGGGAAACAGGCGGCAAGTGGGGACCAACCTTCCTTCTCGTGCAAGGCCCTTTCGATGGGTTCGGTGTGCAGATTGTGCACCACGATGGATCCATAATTCCATCATCATCATCATTATTTCCGTTCCGTCGCCTGTTTTCTTTCGCCGTACGTTTCACCCGCGAACGTGTAATGGTTCCTGCTGCATCCGAAAGGCTCGATGCACCCGGTGCACCCGATACGGTATCGATCGCAAAATGAATTCACCATCATTCACCGCTCTGCCTTATAATACAATAATAATGAAATCGCAAGACGTGTTTTATGCAAAAATTATAATCATAAAATTAAATAAAAAAACGCTGCTTGTACCGATAATCCGACGCGCACTGTGCAGTGTACGAGTACGCGTTCCGCATTTTTTGCTCATTTACTTTGAGCGTGCATAAAGCGGCCAACCGCTGTCGATTGATCGATCGATTGGTCGCCTCTGGAATGGTCGTGGGACGGAGGGTATGGATGGAAGAAACAGAAACGAAAACATCCAGCGTAATGAGTATTCCCTATTCAAAGTGCAATTTGAGGAAGGAATTACAATAATCAACGTGCAGCAACACGATCACGTGCAGCAGAATCACCTTATCCTGTGTTGGGTTGTTGTTTTTGATAGTTTTTCTTCTTCTTTTTTTTGTGCAGCAAGGGATTATTTTAGGGAACGATGTGAAAGGTGATGTTTGCTGGAAAGTGCATAAACTGATACGATCTACACGTTTCTGTCATCTTGCGTATGTGTTTTGTTGTTACGCCTTAAAAGAATCATCCCGGTAAACGGCACACTGTCAGGTGAAAAATGAAATCCAAACCGTGGAAATTCGCGATAACGAAAACAAACATCACCAAAAACCAACCACCTGAAGAACGGAACCACTATGCCGGAACAGTTTCCGTTGTACTCATTTGTTTAGCTCGGAAATCTCATCGTCCCATCCCATCTCGGAGTGGGGAGGGAAACCAAATATTCCTCAAGCCTATAAAGTGTACAATTAACAACCCAAACGAAAATAATTAAATTATCTCGCTGATGTTTCTTCCCTGTTTCCCCCACAAGTTTTGCATGCTCACCGACGATCGCTTGATAATCGCAAGCCGCAGCTCTGCTACCTTACCATTTTACCGTGTCGATCTCGCGAAACGGCAACCGAAAAGATGGACGACTTTTGCCTACAAATGATTGTCTTAATACATCATATCATTTGACTATCCCCGTATATTTTCTTTTCCGGCGAAGGCAGTCGAAAGGGTGGCGATTTACATTTCCTGAGGCGGTTCTTGGAGCGGTGGCAGTGGACGGTACGGGACGGTGGTCCTTCGGTTGGGTGGATATGCTGATGAGCGCCTGCTGCTGCTGATGATCACCGTGCGGCATGCAGATAAGCACCGAGACCACTTAACCACTACAAGACATTAACATTTCTCATGCCTTCCTCGTGAGCATTTGTGTCTTACGATCGGTCGTAACCGAGCCCGGCCGTTGCGTTATGATGGGGAGGTTCGGTTTCGTTCGAATGATTCGCCCAACAGCTCTACGCTGCGCCTCGTCACCTTCATCGTCTCATCTTCGTTTGGGGGAAAAGCTCGTAATGGTAAAACGGCAAACGATGGAAACCTTCTCGGTTCGAGTTCGTCGCTTGTTTGTGCGAAAGAGTTTCGGGATCAGCTCAACAATTCGATAATTATGGGATATGTGACAGGTGCGTGTGTATGGGTGTGGGCAAAACACTTGGAGAAAGGATAAGTACCTCATGGGGACTAGCACAACTCTGTGCTCGTGCTTGTTTTTCACCCGCCGAAACGGTGTGCGTTCAAATTGAAAACGACGTTAACAAGGCACCAACCATCCGTCTTCGGATGGTTTGTTACAAAAATAACCAGAGTCATCCTACCACCTAGCCCAGCTAGGTCCATCGTTACAGATCGTGCATATGTGCGTTAGTGTGATGATTGTCTCTGGTAAAATTAGCATGACTGTCATTAATTAGGCCACGAAAGACTTTTACTGTAAAACAGCCATCTCGAGGTGTATGTAAATACGCCCCCTGTCTCTCGCTGGCGCAACCCTTTGTCACCAACCGAAACAAAACAGAACCCGCACGGTGAGCGTACGCAGCTGGAGCTTTCGCGAGTTCCGAAAGTGCGAGCCGTATGCTCGTAAAAATATAATGAACAAAATTTGTAATGAAGACATTTATGTGCCCGTCCGATGTGCAAGATGTGGCATAAATCATGCGGCTTTACTACCGGTTCGGTCTAATTTGAATAGCCCAGCCACGGGCGCACAAGCACTTGGCAGGGCCTTAGGGAACGGAAACCACTCACTTAAGTAGCGACGCAAGAGCAACAGAAAGAAACGACGATTGTTCCGGTCGGGTGCATCGGAAAGCAAACCCAAGAGGAAAACACAATCCAAAGGGGACATATTCGTCAACCCACCAAAGTGGGGGATAGAATCCGTTCTCGCTTTTTCGGAACGAGAGTAGCCAAATTTGCTTATCCACCATCTAAAATGTGTATCGGTGGTCGGTCCACCCGCTTGCTGGTGCAACGGAGGTTGAGGACGATCGACGACCCATCCATCTACCTACCCGGCGTTATCTTAATTCGTTGGCACATTTTCATTTTGGGGTTTAACATTATACCATTTTAGCTTCCGGATGCGCGATCGTGTGGTAATTGTTTGCCATGGGCATACCTTGAGCAATCTGTTGCGGGAACTATTTCTTTTTAATTTGCAGCAAGCTTACCCCAAGAGTAAGCCATTATGACACCGGCATCATCGGCTGGAAGTGAGTTCGACCGTACACCATCGGCTTCACATCAATGAATGTCTTCTTTAGTGAGGTACAGTCGCTTGCAAGGCTGCTACACTGTGTTTCAGATGCATCTTTACCACGCTGTCCATAGTTGTGGACTGGTGGATGCACTTTTTCCCGAGCCCTCCTTGAACGATCGACCGATCTGGGGGGGACCAGTGAAGGGAGAGTGAGAGAGGTTTGGAGCAGACTATAATTGAAAAGTTTCCGACCGTTCCAGGTACCTTCACTCATCGTGGCTCACGCCGTTCAACGACATTTTAATTAGTACGTACGCTGCGTAGATCGTTAATATGCTTAAGTACATATCAATTTATTAATTGCCGCACGGTGGTACATCTTGTCTTTTTTTTTTTTTTTGTTCGCCATACCTGCGTATGCAACTTACTCGAACTGATCGTCCCGATTGATGTCAATCGTAAGATTTAAATAGTCATGTTAGGGGCACAAGTTACACCGCGCGAAGGCAAATATGGCCGGAAAGTAAAACAGGGTAATTAAAAGGCATGAATACGATGTACGTTTGCACTATGCATCTATTAGTAAGGTATCATTCCTGACCTTACCGTCGGATCGGCAATGACATTAGCGGGAGGCAGACATCGAGGTCGAAATCAATGCCCAAAACGGGTGTTTATGAGCCCACAAATGCATCATTAATAATTTCATCCATTATTTCTCATCAATCAACATGCGATCGACAGTCGGTGCTCACCATTGCATTACCGATCCCAAGCCCGCCGATTAGAATTCTCACCATGATTTTATTAATATTTCTTCCATGACGGAAATTAGATGCCCTTTCGGGAAAAAGGGCCGCTCGCCCGCCATACAACGCATACCGTATCCCGGTGCATAGCGAATTGCAATTGAAAACACGCACAACTGATGTGCATTTCCTGTTCTCATTAGCGTTTCGATCCGTCAATCCTGGGTGCGGGCCTATCGGTTCAGCGCAAACGAAAGACTTGACCCTCGAAAACGATCGTTTTTTTTAAGACACGAACCCTCGCTCAACGAAAGACCTTCGGATTTTCGGTTGTTTTAGGTTAGTTTTATTCGGATGTTTTTTTTTTCTCTTTCGTTCAGTGTTTCTTCCACGTACCGTCCTTCTGGCCAACAAGAGGAGGAATTGGTTTTGGGATTTGCTTTTTCGCGCGACCTATAATTATGCGCTTACGAGCGGTAACCACCTTCCATAGCGAAGGGTACGACCATTCTAATGTTCCGCGGAACGTCTTTACCGTTCCTCGAAAATGAAGTTTTGCTAATCAAATCGCTAAATTTATTACTCCAAGCAACCGAGCGCCGTTTGAGCGTGGCGGTATTTATGCTTTCGGGAATCAAATCAACCAACAACCCACCGGACTGCATGGGTGTCGAGTATGGTGGAACGAGTTTTCTGCACTTTTTTCCCGGTTTCATGTCTCCCGGCCGACCATTCATGGCTTTGCTGAAGTGTTTGGGTATTTCCTTTAACATGTACGCTTTGTCGCACACATGGTGGTGGATTGCATTTTGGGTGCACATTTGCACAATGCTGCAATCGCTTGAGGCGATGTAGGCAAGCGTGTGTAGGAAGAGGGTGTTGTAGTAAGGGACCTGTTTGCAGAAATTCATTCATGGATTTCTCCTTGAATGAAACCGTTACGACAAGTCTAATCCACGGAAAAGCTGATTTGACCGGAAATGAAGACGGGAATTTTGCGGGTACCGTACTGGCGCCTAATTTTTGCATAACGTCCATGACGTCCATGAATCGACTTTTTCTTCGTTTGCTTTTGCCGTAACACAATTTGTCGTTAGCGTGTGTGTCGATGGGTCGTGTTCCACTTGCGACGTGTTCGACGTGGTATTAAACTATTGTTTTCAAATTCTATTTACACTAATCATCGGCAACGATCGCGCGTGCGCAAGTACACAGATGCGTGATCGGTGTTTTCGAGGCTTCATAGCTCCCGGAATGTCGAAAAAATGTTAATACCGTCTCGTGTGACGATGAAGATGAGTATCGCGGATGAGCGTACAAACGCCACCAGCCGAGCGTTCGCCCGATGGTGGATGAAGATAAATTTAAAAAACAGTTTATCTTAATTTTAAGGTTTTTGGAACCCTGAGAACCTTGCGAGCTTGTTCCCATCGTCCCAAACCGTCCAAGGGAGACGCAACCGGGTGCGGTAAATCTGGTGACGATGAAACATTTCCTTTTCGGGTTCGTCGTCTCATCGCATCTAATAATCAAAAACACAGCAGCAACAAAAAATATATATCATAACACAATTGTCTCCCAAGAAGCCAACGCACAGGCGCGATTCTGTGCGCCTGCTGGGAAATCTTACACACACACACTTGTGATGCGACCGCGACGACGATGATGCATCCGATTATGGAGGTCAGTTTCTAATGTCGGTAATGGGACCGAGAGGCAGTGTGCAACCCGCTCGAAAGGCGAGTACGTTAATGTAAGTATTAAAATAATGAGAAATTAAAGAGAACTGCGTGTGACCAGCAGCAGCCACGGTGACGATTGCACGCTCGGAATGGTTATGTTTTGTGTTTATGTGAAAACATTGTGCGCTTAGGAGTTTAACTGCACTAAAAAGTAAATGAACCATCGTCTTCGTTTGCTTCAATTTGAATATAATAAATGACACCATTGCTCGAGGGGCGCGGGGCGGAGACAAGCAACAACCACAACAACAACGGCCCATTATCATAATTATTCCGAATGCTTCACTTTGTAGAAGTTTAATTTTCATAATTCTCCGATACCGACCCCGGAACGGGTACAAACATTTGCGCAATGTTGTGGAGAACATCTTCAAAGCGTTGGAAGCGATTCAAATCATCGTCACTAATCGCAGCTGGGACTTGTCTTAGATCGGTCGAAGACGCTGTTATGATTTACTTACCAACAATCCCTGGTCCCCCTACCCACTGCCTGCCAGCCAAGCAATGGAACCGAAGCAAATGGTAATTATCGTCATCAGACGGTGTATAATGATGGCACAAATGTTCATTCAAATGTGTTCTCGGCATCACAAAAGCGAAGACGACGATTGGACGTTGATGAGATCCGTCCCGATCCATCCATCCGTTCAGCAACGGGTGAGGGTTAATCGTGTAGCTTAATTTGAATAATCAAAACAACACAAACAGTGAAACAACAGGCAACAACAGAGGCTGATGAGACTGACCCAATGGCCATCGCTAATGAAGCGCAAACGTGGCCCCGGGATGGAGTGTAAATGGTACGACAAAACGTCGTCCATCGGTGCGAGTGAAGGTGTTTCGTGCTGATGAATGTGAGAGAAGAAACGTTTCGGAACAAGTCTGTAAAATTATTTCAAAGAAATAAGTTCTCTAAAGAACTGTAAAATTTGAGAATATCGCATCGTAACAATCAAATCCGACACTCGCCAGAATAACTGTGTCCTTTGAAGAAAATCTAAATCGTCTTCCATATCCGTGCGCATGTGTAATGTGATTATAATTGTAACCCTGGCGCTTGTGTGGTTGGTTTCTTTCCCCAGCCTTGCCGCCGAGATTTTGACCCTTAGGCACATAACCTACACGCGCATGCACAGACACTTGATCGCCGGGGATTTTGAATTTGTCATTTAGCCTTTGGCTGTGAGCTGCGAGAGGTGAAGAAAAGTGGAAATACCATGTCTTACAGCAGAAACAAACTAACCGTGGCGTAATTTGATGGTCAAAAACTCAAACCCCCATCGACAACGGCAAATGATCATTTCGTGTTTGCATGATGCTGCTACAATGCAGGAAGGAAGGAAAAAATCAAATTTAAATATTGTGATTTGAATAGTAATTATAGGGAGCAAGGCCAGAACATTTCTTTGGTGGTGTGCGTTTCGTTTTTTGTTTTTTTTTTTTGGCTTCAATGTCGTCCATTCATTCCATGCTGTAATGTTGGAGTTTGGAATTTCTGGGGCTTCGGAACGCTTCTTACTCCAACGGCAAATTCCACGCATTAAAATACGGCAACAACAAACAAACAAAACAAAAATAAAACGCGACGAGCGCCGCCATCAAATCGTTCGTCAGTTTGATTTGTTTTTAATCTTTTCCCGCTAGGTTCGGTTGGACGTCGCTTTATACACGGTAGCCATCTTTTCACGTGCGTTGCGTCTAATCCCGACGCATCGATTGGTGTCGGCCGCACCGGTTACTCTTTGGCGGAGATAGCAACAAAAAAAAAGCTAACCCCCTTCCAACCCCGGAAAGATCACACAAATGGGCAGACACTCAAAAGGGAAGCCGATGTGTCCCGTTCGCTAATGTAATCAATCAAAACATTTACGTATAAATAAGGTTCCAACCGTACGCGCGCGCGCGGTACATTCGCATTTTGGCATACAAAAACAATCGAAAATGTGACCGATGCAGTGGGAGCGAGAGAAAAAAAAGCTCGCAAAGAAACAATAGCCGCATGGTTTAAAAAAAACGGACTCTCGGTAGCATGGACAACAACGCAACCAAAAAAACACCTTCACTTTGGTCCTTTCCGGCTTTCGGGTATCGGTTGGCCAGTAGTCAACCCGCTTAACGATTCATCGGGTCAAACGATAAATGATGTTATGAGATGCAGTCGTACTACCCAGGGGTGGTGAAGCAAAGCAAATCAATCCGGTGGCAAAAATCGGTCACACCGTTTTCGGAAGCGGCAACATGTGCAATAATTAGACTGCCGGTTCTTCTACCCTGCTCGCACCGTTCGTCGTCAATGCGGTGAGAATTCTTTTGATCCTTCCGCTTGTTTCGGTTTCCGACCGCCGTCGAGGTCAACATGCTAACGTTGGCACTCGCATCGAATCCGTCAATCCGAATGCGCATAAGAAAGTGATCGCGGTGATCGGTGATGAAAGCGACGAACCGTTTTTTATTCATTTTTCTGGTTTCTACTCCTGTGACACAATGTCTTTGTTGAGATTTGCAGACAGTTTGGGGAGGGGATTTTTGTTCAAGAGAAAAACGAAAAAGTACTGAAGAAACGCATACAACGCAACAACGGAATAAAATTCTTCAAATTCTACCCCGTAAAAGCAACCTTCACGGTAGTTTTGCGCGCTTGCGTTCACTCTAAACGCTTCTACCAAACAAACGCCATTTATCTGTATTGAAGTAAAAATTTAGGTCATAGGTAATTAAAGGCATCCTGATACGTCGGTCCCCTCGAGGGCACTTGTTCATATTTCGCCGATGGTTTGTTTTCCAATCGCCGTTGTTTCCGCATCGATCGAATGAATAATTAAGCACCACATTTAGCTTGCCGCCGCTCATAAACGCCTCCCAACCTGTACACCTTTTGTCTAGCGCGGTGTTTAGTTGAATTGAAATTTTGATTAATTTTTAAAAACCTTTAAGGCCCCCAACTAGCCACCCTTTCTTTGAACCGCTAAGCGCCGAAAACGGCATGTAAAAAGCGGGGGGTTACTGCCACGGCGGGTGACCTCAAAGTTTGATGTCTTCATTTGATTAATTTCTTTCGGGCTTTTGGTGGTCTGCCGCGGGTGCTCCCTCCCTTTTACAGAGCGGTGCGATAATTAAGCAAATCTCATCAAATTTCCAAACTTCTAGCGTTATGTGCATTCTCTTTTGCTGCTTTTATCTATCGTCCTTTGCCGATTTTCTGGTGGCCACACCAGACGTGGAGGCCTGTTCTGCCGTCATGCGTCATCTGAATGCAGGTCGATTTGCTGATGAATATATCCATTCGGGCGCTAGGCGATGGTAATTGAGTTCAAACGATATTGTAATTAGCTCGATAGTCTTTCGGCAATATCTAATGCAAACGGGGTACGAATAATTAATTTATCAAACACTAACAGTACCGTAAACTTTGCCGCTAATGATCGATCATGGTACTGATGGACTGTTGGGTTGTCCTACAGAACGAAAGAACTTTTTTGTTTGTAAAATATAGCAGATATTTTGTAGCAGGAAAGTACACTAATAATCAAGAAAAATCTCTGAAAGCAGTTCAAACAGATTATCTAATTTTGCATTTACGAGACTCGCTAACAGAAATAGCCATGAAGTACTGTAGTTACCGTTTAGACCTTCGCTCATTCAGTCGTAAACGTTCGGTGGGAATGTTCACGCGCTTATACATTCAAATGCAACCATTAACATGCGCAAAGTAATTATACACAAAACCGTGGTCATTCGCAGTTATCACCAGCGAGCGCACTCGCACCGAATGAGATCCATCCCCGAAGGGAGTAACTTAGCCACATTCCATCGTGGAGTGTTTCGTGAACTTTGGCATAGCTGAAGTGCACACGGGTTAGGCTAAAATGTTGCACCGCTGGGAAATGCAACGGGGCCTAAAGATTCAGGTGGATGGATGGATGGATGAATGGGCCCCGAAAAAAAAAAAAACAACGGGTCTGCAAAGATTTGGGATTGAACTGTACAAGGATCATCAGAATGCAACCTCCCTTGGTCGATGGATGAACTAAGGCGGAAGGTGCAACGGTGAAGACGAATGGGAGAAAAATGAGGCAACAAATAAATACGGAAATTCTTACCCATGCCGGCCTACTCACACCACCACAGCCATCGTTCAGGGGGTTTGAATAATGAAGAATTACCGTATAAGCCTTAAATTGAGAATGAGAACAAGTTTTAATTAGTTTCTCAGACTTTTCGAAAAGGAGTGTTGCGAGCGATGGGCCGAGTCCTTCACCAGCATACCTTCCTTAGTGTGCGCTGTGTGCGTGCTTTGTGTGCGTCCGAACCGAACCATTCCGGCCGGATGCTATTTACTTTCCATTCAGAAGAAAAAACAAAAAAGCCAAAAAAATGAAGGCGTTAAGCTGAGAGAATTACCACCAGCAAACGAGCGTGTTTTTTTTTGTGTACTTTTCTTTGATAAAGTTGCAGTTATGAGAGTGAAGCAGACCCTTAAGCGGTAGTGAAGGCATCCGCTGATACTCATAATATTCGCAACGACTGTGAACCGTTTGCTCCGATAAAATTTGATTTATTTCCATCATTTCAAGCGAGTGCAGATGCAAATTTTTCTTTCCCCTCTTCGTACACGATCGTGCACGAATAGGAGAGATCGTTTAGCTTATGGGTGTATGATTTCTGGGCCTTTTTTTATCTGTAATACAAGGGCGAACAGCTCACCCTTCAACTTACCCGAAACCCATCGCACATCCAAATGAACCCCTTTTTCATATAAATTGATTCGTGACTTTGCTGAAATGCAGCTATGATTAATTAATTTGTTTTCATTTCAATATTAAGATGATTGTGCTCATTTTTTTCTTCCCGCATTGCTCGTGATCCGTTCCGTTCTTCTTCCCGTCCTGCCCGCACAATGAAGCGGATGTTCTGATGTGGCGGAATTCTAAGCGCCACTTCTTTTGGCGTACTACGTTACTTTTACCGCTCCAGCTAGGCTGGTTGGAAGAAGCTGGAACAGGAAAGCACAACAGAAACAACGCGTGCATAAGCAACGAACCCCTGTTTCACTTATCCGGTCGCTTCAAGCGACCAGTAGTGAAGAGGTCAACGATTGGGCCGGATGGGAAAGGTTACTACGATGGGTCTTTGCATGCAAGATCAAACAGCAACTTGCGACTTGCCGGTGCGACTCTTACCTCAGCTCACGAAAAGCGATCGATCGTTCGTTCAATTAGGCTTACTTTTAATATTTTCCGCGCATTTCCGTGCGCGTCGTTGCAGATGTGGAACTGCACAATCACAATTGCAGTGCAGTTTGCATTGTACATTCCCCGTTCGTGAAAAGCGGGTTCTGGACCTTTCTGAATGAAGGAAACGATAAAAAAAAGAATCCCCACTCATGAATGATTCAACAGGCAACGATTTCGGTCCCGTTTTTGGGACATTCCGTTTTACCGAATTGGAGTTTTGTTATTTTGATTTGCTTAAAGCTCAAATACCTCCAAACCAGAGCTAATAATAATGTATTTATCTTGGCTCAGTTTCTGCTGCCTTTTGAGAATCCGGAGTAAAAATATCGTGGAAGAATTTCTCAGTAATTTATTCCATCCAGAAGAGCGTTTTATGACTAACGAGTGTAAATTAAAAGTTTACATTCTACGTTGCATGCAAACAGCTGTGTGCAGGTATTTCACGGACAACAGGTTGAGCCTCCTTAACTCTTGCCCTTAAATCGCTTTCCCGGGGGCGATGCGATGGACAGATGCATTCAAACGTGCTACAACCGACTTAACCATCCATTAGCACACCTCTCCATACGAACGAAACTGGAACCAAACATGGCCGTGAAAGTTTGCTCCGAAGCTCACTTTCATCCTTTTTGCCAACCAACCAACCACCCCAAAGACATCCCTTCCGGTCGCTCAATCGTAATCGTTCGTTACAGGTAAATGTGAGTTGTGCAAAAAAAAAGCCCCATCAAGTAGTCACAGACTAACACATTGCTCCAACGATGATGGTATACCTCGAGAAGCACGTGTCCATAAAAATCTACAACCAAAAGACGAAAAATGCGATTGCAAAACTAAAAACGATGGGCAGACCGGGTATGTCGCCCTCGCCACGTAAAAACCCCCTTGTACGAGCAGGAAACCACCACACGGACAGTTGCCATTCGGTTCACATTAAGGGGCATCATACATATTAAAAAATTTACAAAATAATTAGTGCGTATCGTATTTTGAATAAGCACGTCATATTTGTCAGTCGAGTCCGGCCATGGGCATAACTTCGGTAACCGTTCGTGACCGAGATAAGTAAACACGTATGCGCACACATACGCAAACCAAGTGACGTCGAATGGGAAAAGGGCTCTGTGAGAAGTATTCTACCCAACAAATGCTGTGTAGAGTGTAGACCACTTTTTGCGCACTTGTCATGTTGCATTAAGCTCATCCCTTTCTGAACCGGGTGGATAAGACCGGCCCGGCGCACTTGACTCACCGCCGGCCGATGCGGTGTATCATGATGAGCCCACAATTACGCCTCAATAATGGCCATTACCGTGGTACTGTTTCCGCATGTACGTGTAACGCGTTGCTGCCCGAAACGGGGAAAGGATTATGGAACTGATGATCAGGGATAATTTTTTTACGAGCTTTAAAATTAAATACTGCTCGCTTCAGTTCGGCTTGTGGTAATTTGCATTTTACAGCGAAACGATGGATCACCTTTAGTTGCGGCTGCGTGACTGTGTGGCGCGAACTTGCCGTCATCATCCATCATAAATTATCCGACCCGACCGGCGGCTGTACCGTCCCGAAAACAAAAACAAAAAAACAGGGAAGGCAGAAACCAGTAAACATGATAGCGCTGGTATCTCATTTGAATTGATGCGCTCATGCAAATTTCCTGTGGCTGCACATTGCAATAATCGCGTCCGTGTAGCCGTATATTTGTGCGTGGTGCGTAGTGTAGTTTTGTTTATTTCTTCGCTTATCCAACCGCGACCAATGGCCGTACGGCCGGCAATGTACGATCGCGAAAGGGACGGGCTTCCCGGTCCGTGTCGCGTGGTAATCGAAAGCAAAGGTGCTCTATCATCTTTCCCCATCCGCAGCAGGACCAGGGGCAGGAGAAGAAAGGGACGGTTACATGCTTTACATATCTTTTGCTTGATTTGAATATTTGTATTAGAGGAAATTATGAGCTGTGACGCCGGTCAGCGCGCTATAGTGAAGATCACTAAAGCGCTGATGATACGCACCACCATACTGGGAACGGAGGGAATTAGCCATGGAACGGCACGGACGAGACGGGATCGGGTGCTCATAATAACTTTTTATGATAAAACCTTCACTTCTCGCTCGATGCATAGCGGTTATGAGCGTTTGTGTCGTTTTACGAGCTTTTTCGAATTTTCCATGCGCTTTTCATTATCGCTTTGGGGTAACATACAAGTGACATCAAAGTTTTCCGATCCATTTTTGGAGGTTTGGGGGGTTGGAAACGAAAAAAAAACACACAAACGAATAATAATGCCCTCAAAAGGTGAGATAGTTGAACTGATAGGTTAGCATCTTAGCAAACGATTTAACTACCATCGTGTCCGGCGTGGACGAGAATAAGAGATGGAGTGGGTGAGGAGGAGTAGGAGGGAATGAAAGGAATAAATATAACCTTCCGAGCATTGGGTTTGTTTTTTTCGTAACATGCTACTCCGGCCTGTTGGCTGATGTTTTCAAATGTTATGCGTTGATGCGTGTGCATTTATTTAATATCGAGCCACCTCGAGAGAGTGCGATGTTTTTAATGCGATTACATCATTTCGGAGGTTACTGCTTTCCGTTGCATGATTTGCCGGTCCGTCTGCTTATTTGGGTGAGTGTGTGAGTATGTGGTAAGAGGAAAGGTTTAAGTTTTTCTTAAGTAATACCGATAACAGCATATGACCGCGAGGAAAAACGAATGAGGCAGGCGGAGAAGGGTGGGTAACAATAAAACTATTTCCATGTTGTGTTTTGAAGGCACGAACAGTTCCGATTTTTGTTCCGTGCCAAGTTCCAGAGATGAGTACCGATGTTGGTCGTGGAAGATTAAATATTTGATAACATCACCGATAAATGTAGATTCATTATTTTGCAATTTATTAAAAAGCAACAATTAATCAAAAGAATCTATTAGTAGTGGTAGTATCATGTCTAAGAGTAGATATTTTTCTCAGTCCTGTTTAAAACTGTAAAATTTTTGCGATTTTAGTTAATTTCACAAAATTACTAACAATTTCATCTTTATTAAAATTTAAGAGAATTAATCATTTGATCAGTTAATCACTCAAAAACACTAAAGAATTAATTTTGAAAATATTTATTACAATATTTTGATTTTCTTATTCATCAGATTAAACCACAACAGATCAATGAGGTATTCATCTTCTACTCAAAACTAAAAACTATTTCCTTCTAGATCTTTTGCTTGACGGTAAATAAGATTTGCTTGCCTTTAATTAGACTAATTTCTTTTATATCTTTAAAAGATTCTCGAATAAATCCTCGTAATGCTATCTTGCTGAATGATTGCCACTCACGTTCGCCACCAATTTCCAATCAGGGAGCTGGTATCGCCGTGCATCTGTAATGACAGCTGCAAATGAGTTGCAGCTTTGAGTTTTTCGGCCGGTCAACGGCATCAGAAATGCAGTGCCACGTTCGGTGCCGCGAAAAGACATTCGGCAGTTTTGTCGGTTTTATCTCCGTGTTGTAGTCACTAATTATGGCGGACATGTACGCGAACGCCCCGGAAGGATCTCGGATGAGTGATTTTACAATCTGCCCAGGAACGGGAGGAAGAAAACAAGGCCAAAAAGCTTCGTTCGTTTCATCCACTGCATTTGTGCCGAAGGAAGAAGGATGGCGTAGAAAGGTGCCGGATGAAGTTTTGTTAATTTTTTACGAGCTTTAAAATTTCGCTTATTGCTCGCATCGCGCACCGTTTCGTGGGGGCTGCAGCAACGGGAGACGATGGGGTTTAGTGAGTGGTAAGATCTATTAAAACGGCTCTTACAGCTCTTTATCCGTGGCTCATCCCGCGGTTAGTACAATCGTGACCAGACGAAATTTAAATAATCGTAAAACTTTTTGACCGCGAACAATTTATTCCCGAGAACGCTGTACGTCCACATTCTTTCTCTTCGCCTTAATGTTAGCATATAATTTTTTCGGTGTGCGTGTGGGTAATTTTACTGCTTTTTTCGGGGTAGTTCTGTTTTTTTTTTCTTTAGTTGGTTTTACGGAAGCTCTCTAAACGCATTGGGTCGCGCATTTTTCGCGGCCATTTCTCAGCCACTCAGCGGTGCGCCACCGTACGACGGCAACGATCGCGATGATGATGGTGATGGTTCCGGCCACAATTACACCCTTTATTTTACGATTAAGACATTAAACGTCATTACAAGCTCTTTCGGAAGCAGGTCCCGGCGTTGATCTACAAAATGCCCCCACGGTCGAATTTGCCGGCCGCATTCAAATGCCTTCGGAAACACCTTCTCTTTCCTGGACGCATCCTAACGTGTACGTGCCCTGTTTGGCATTCGCTTGTTTTTATGTCATTTTAATAATCTTTTTATTCAAATAATTTGTTGTTATGTTAATTACCAGCGGCCGTACCGTTTTATGTTGTTTTGCCCTTTCCCTTGCCGCGCGCCCTTTCGGCGTGGGATGAGGTCAGGAAATAAACGAAAAGTTTTATTCGTCTGTTGGACTATTTAAAAAGCGGCCAGATTACCTAGGTACATTTTCATTACCCTTCTGCCGCAGATCGTGTCGATCTGCAAGTCAAAATCAAGTCCAAATGTTCGCTTGGCGTGGTTTTGTGCAACAAGCAAGAACCGAAAAATCAACGCTCTAGCGCGGAAAATAAACTTTTATGGCAAATGGCTCTCACGCATCCTCAGACCAACGCTCGTAATGCCATTTTGGCAAGTGAGTGTGAAAGCAGCAACGGTTTTTTTCTTTTTTACTGGATTTCTGTTTGTTTGTGTCGTTTATGTTGTACAACATTACAACGCTTTTCGGCGGGAAAAGTGTAACGTCTTTAAGTCGCACATTGAGGAAACGCGCGTGAACGCACTCTTGTGGTACTAACGCACCTTTTTCCAACTCATTGCCGTTACGAGCGTTCTGGGGGGAAAACACATCTCGAACGCACAAAACGCGCAATTGTTGCACATTTACCGCGCAGTAGCTGTGTTGCTTTATGGGTGTTTTAATCTTTCTCCCAAAAATCCCAAAAAAACCAGATCTTCACACACTTCCACCAAATGGACGGTGAGGGTAAAACACATAAAACATGAGAATCCTTCAAATTATATCGTAAGCATTGAGTTCCTTATCGACGTCCACTCCATGGTTGTCTTGTTCATAAATGTGACACAATTTTTAGACATTTCTCTATAACGAAAAAAGGATGCAGTAATGTAACCGTTAGAAAGACGCCAGTACGTTAGATGGTGGGAATGCAATTTTTGCTGAGATTCATCCGTTTTTTCCGTTATTTAAAAAACTGCAATCAAGCGCAACAGTGCAACCCCGAACAAGAGAAAGAGAACCATTCCGCAACGAGTTAATGTATATCAAATTTTTCAATTTCATTTTGCTACAAACGGCACCAAAACTATCATAGGGGTGAACGGTGTACAAAGCAAAAGGGGGATAAAGGGATGCAACGATGTGTTTTTTTTTTTTGGCTTCAAAATTTCGATTTTTGTGAGAAAATCAGTTGTGGAAAAAGGCCTATTGTCCTTGTGAGCATATCCCTGCGAAACGACACCCGTACGCAAAAGAAGGGGATTAATCATGCATTACCGGGCTGTGTGTGCGTTTTTTACGTATTTCTCCTTGCGTCTGTGTGTATGGTTGTTGGTTTTTTTTTCTTCTTTCATTTCTCAATTCAATCTTATCCCGAAATTCGAGAGGCAAATTGATGTGTGTGAGAATGCCGAACTTTTTCGAACTACTCAAAAGCGAAAAAAAAAAATCGTTCCAACCCAAAGTACTCATCCGCACATCATAACACTACTGTCATATATAAGTATTGTTTGAAATTTAATAAAAAAAAAAACAAGCAAGTACACACACGCAATATCGAATGTTATTTCATAAAGTTCCGTTATTTTGGGCAAGAAAAGCGTAAAAAGAATGTGTGTTCGTTCCGGTCCGCTGGCAAGGGTATGGAAATGCAACGAAATGCAAGGACGCGAACAAAAGGATTCCGTAGGATAGCTTTCTATACACGAAATATTATTAATGATTCATGCGGCATACCGGCTACGTATCATAGCCGTGCCAGTGTTCAAGTGAGATTTACTTCCTTTTGTTTGTTGTGTTCGAGTGTATCGAAAAAAGGGAAATAATTCCTGTAAAGGCTGGCCATCTACGCCGCTGGGTTCGACGAATGCTTTATTCTCTCTAAAATTGCATCCTTTTTTCTAAGAAGCGAGATTCACTCCCTAGTTTCAAGTGCCCTATTAAACCGTAGGCAGTACAAATCGCGGCAAATCATGACATGATTATGGCATTAAAACATACATTCTCACCTGGCATAGAATCGCATCATAAATTCAACCGCGTTCAACACATGTACCAAACGCATGCCGAGAGGCATGTCTTGTAAGATGCTTTCAACCTTTGTTTTTCACACCCACCCTTCCGATACTTTCATTCACCCACACACACGCTCACACTCATGTAACCACCACTAACCCTTGACCCTTGTTTGTTAGGTGGTATCGGGATCGGGATCATTC
>KI422715.1:5108-52180 GCA_000473375.1 Anopheles culicifacies | reverse complement strand
AAAAAATAAATCACCCAACCAAATCATACCACAATATGCTGCTGCTGCTGCTCGTCCAAGGCAAAAAGCAGTGTAGATCGAAAATAAATGGTTCCGCGAATCGCACAGAGAGCTCCGAATCAACCAGAGAGCCATGAGAGAACACGAAATAACGATGTTGTTGGTGGTGGACGATGATGATGATGATGATGATGGCAAGGACGATGGTTCCATGTCCTGATGGTTACATCGCGCATGCACTCCGCACCGTCAGTTGGCAAGCGGGATGATTCCGGGTCGAAATTTTTCCCATTTGTCGACGGTGGGAAGCGGGTGGCACATTTTCCAGAAAATGTGAAATTTGGCCGAGCGACTGGAATGGTGGAAAGCGCAGCCATAACAGGAATACGCTGCTCTGTTGATGTTTTACAATGTTTCGGAAGCTGCTCTTTGTTCATCCGGAACTCTCTTTCCGGATTAGTGTATTCTTGCTTTTTTGTATTTTTATTAAAACATTACACCAAATGTATGACAAATACGAATACAAAAAATGTTTTTTTTTTGCTTTAAATATTTAACTTTCCATTAACTCAAATGTTGTAAATAAATTCATAATTAAACGTAAACAGTTTGAGAATCAGAACCCCGACACAAACAAGGCACACAAAGGCACGGATTCAAGATCGGCTTTTTGTTGTGTTAAATACGGTTTTCACCCACTGCCAGTCAATGTGTAATGGACTGCCAAATTTGTCACATTTCTCCCCCCTTAGCAAATAAATAAATGGTAAGAGGGAAGAGAAAGAAAAAACTGACATCGCTTCGTTATCGCCTTAATTTATCGCCGCGCTCATTAGTTAATTAATTGATTTCGGTAACAACCGGTGCCGAGAGCGTTCATTGATGTTAGCGAAATCCCTAGGAACTAACCATAACAAAGAGAGCCTGTTCCTGGCTCCTGGTTCCTCAAAAAGAGGTGGGAGGCACCTCCAATATACCCTTTTATCTGAGCTTAATAATTTGCGTCCAGAAAGGTTCCGTTTCTAGCGGCGTGTCTTATAAGCGCGAACCCTGTTTTATAATTAATCATCCATCAAATTTGTTTACCGTAAAACATTCTTTTATTGTTGCCCTCCGAGAGAGTTCCGAGCGCTTTTATGACCGATTATTATGATTTTAAAAGTGACGTTTTTAAAAAAAAAATCGTTACGGAACGAAAATTTATGATGGCAAATGTATTGGACTTTGCCAATATTGCCCTCTGTATTTAAATGCAAAATTTTCATAATTTTGTACAAAAAATTAAATTAGATACAAAATATTATGAGCAGCATTGGCAACATTAAGTATAAGAATTCAAAATAAACGAAAGACCATAATAATTCTAATTCCATATTTTTCCCTACTTTGAAAGATTTACATTTTTTTGTTTTTCTCCTCTTGAGACATAATATTTTGGCTTTTCCTTATCGCATTAAACAAAAAAACAGACATTCCAGGACCACTCACCTTATCAGCTGGTATGTTTTTTGACGACATCCTGCCTGCCTTCGGTTGCTGCACGGTCGGCAATCGCTTCTGCAAATTCTGCCTGCTTGGTTCCGTTGTTACTGTAAAAACACGGCTGTAGAAGATGTAGGTGCGTTGCTACGGCTCCTCTCTACAGGGGGTGCGTTTCGTCGCCCTGCCAACTGTCCTTCCGTACACTTCCTATGCCTTTCGTTCGTTCTCCTTCGAGCAAAGGAAAAAAAACAATTCGAAGGTACAAACACACGGCGTTGCAGTTCCCAAAAGCTATCAAGGTTTGGTATGTTTTGTTTGCGAAGCTTCGATTTTCTCCCTTTCAGACTTCCGCCGACCAATCAACGGTGTTGCTGGTGTGTACAGCAACACTGGGATGATGGTTGACGCGCAAAACAAAACGTTGCTGGATGATGATGATGATGACGATGCCGTGACGTTCGCCGTAAAGCTACTCGGTATTGTGGGTGGTCACTTTTTTCCTCGTTACTTCGCTACACAAAAAACTGCACTGCAGAAACTGGTTGCAACTATCACTTTTCACCCGTTTGACCTTTCTGGTGCAGCCAGATTCTTTTTTTATTTATTTGTGCTGACAGCTGATAAGACATCGATCAAAGTAGGCATTTCATCTTGGCAGGTGGTGCTTTCTTTACTTCTTTGTTGCCAAAAAACATAGCATCATATGAAACCGTAAACCATATAGACACACATACATACATACACCCCTTACACACACACAGGCGACTATGAGGAGCACACAATTCACATTATTTTTTTCATTCTTTCCTTCTTTTTATCACACAATGCAAAAATGCATCCTACACAACGGCAGAGAACGGAGAACTTGCACTACAGATGTGTACTTAGTGGAGATATTTTAAAACACTTATCACAGCGCACTGCGATTCGCCATTATTTGTGGTAGTATGCACTAGCGATTTTTGACACTAGCCCTCGAGCCAGCAGCACACCTGAAAACACAAACAAAATCGGATGAAGCGAACTGGCCACCCAAGCACTGGCATTTATTTTGCGCATGATTGTATTTTCCAAACGATCGATTTAATTTTGGCCGTGTGCGTCAGTTTTGCAGAAATGCAACCGTAAAGGCAAAATGGTCTCCAAATTGCAAGACGGCACCAAGCAAAGGGAATGGGAAACGGTGAATTGCTCAAGCAACAACGGGCACACCAAAATAACAACCACGGCGAGCCCAGAAAACCACTGCCCGTTTCTTCTGCTGCTGCTGATTTGCTGTGCCGCGAACAACGAGAAACAAATGTAAACACCCATACACCGAACGGGTGGTATTATTTTCAAACAACACAATCGCTCCTCTCCGCTGCTTTCGCGCTGTATTAGCAGCCCCAGCAGTACGACGACGTCGTGGCGCAACTTCAGAATTATTTTCGCTCGCACCAACACCACTGGCTGCATGCATAACCACACACTCACGACGTCGTGTTTGCTCTCATCCGAGAGGGAGTGATTTGCTTTTCTTTTTTCTTTCTTGAAAGATTTAAAATTTCACCCAAAACCTTTTACAACACAACACTTCTATCGCACACGTACCAAACACCCCAACACAACCACAACCGATCGCACACATACACGCGATGCTTTTTCTTCACTGTTTTTTTTCCCCTGTAAACTCTTTCATTCGAAAGCAGCAGTGTTAATTTTGGTTTAATTCCACCCACAAGCTGAATACTCTTGCCACTGACTCTATCCAATAATTTTAGCCTGGGGCTATATGGCGCACGATGCCACAATGGATGATAAACTTTCTAACCACTGCTTACACTGTGTAATATTTGGTTTGGTTCCAGGACACTCTGCACTACCTCAAGATGCAATCTACGGCCTAGTAACTGCTGCACGGTGACCACGAATGCGAATCCGTCTGTAGTCTCGACCATAGGAAAAGAGCCTTTGAAAAAGCACACCAGTCAGGGAAACAACGCACCACCTATTTTCTATTGATGCCATTCACCAACACACCAGTGTGCTGGATGCAAGGTTCGCACATAAAGTGACAAGCAATGGTGCTACGAGTTTGACAGTTGCCGAACTGACTTTGGAAGGAAATTGCAATTGCTGCAACATAATTAATTTCATTCGTATTCTACGATTTCCACACAAAACGAGTCAATATAAATACCTTTTATAATATGAACAGCTAAACAAACGAAACTAATGTTATTGCATTATATTTCAACACAGTTCAAATCTCTACACAAAAGAAATGCAACAATATGGTAGAGGATTAGAAGCGGTGGAATGGTCTCTCTTTCACCTAGTGCTGAATATCAACTTTTGCTGCCTCTTGAGCAATGTGATTTCTTTACGGACATATTTAAACATTTTTTTTATAAATACTCATGTATAATTCGAATTTGAACCTAGATAAAAGGATTGAGTAAACGAATTATATTCTACGCATTTTCCACAAAATCCTAAACGATGAATGGCTTTGTTGTTAATTGTTTAAAATAAAAATGTTGATTTCTGTAGAAAATAAAACAAAATACAGCCTGCACCGAATTGTTCCTTGGGGAATATAACCGCACATTGTTGTTTAGAAGTAACGCTTCGTGGCTTGAAAATAGCTTGAGCTTACAACAATCTTTTGGGAACTTTCAGTGTACTAATTCTGGCGCTTTTTTGTTGTTGTTCGTAATTTATTTATAAATAAAATTTGAATACCCTTTAATAAACACATTACAAAGAAATATTGCACATTATCCTGTGACTTCACATTTGACTCGAACGGTATGCATCGACATTGGGATTCGGCTTGAAGCTTTCTACCCACTCCACTCATACCAGAGAAAGCTTCCGCTGGAAAAAGCTTAAATACAGGTTCGTTCCCGGAACTAGCTCTTTTCACTTGCAAGTTTTAACTGGAATGAACGTGCGTCGGTGGCACTGCTCCCACACCTGTGTACCTGTTGCGCTGATAGCCAGCAAGGCTGTGTTGCTTCGTCAAAGCAAAAACTCATTGGAAACTATCACTGGAACTCGTTTCTGCTATTTTGAGGGGCACTTTGTCGAACTAATGGCATTTGCCTCGATCAAAGCAGATAAAATATACTCCATAGAGAAATTTTCCCCGTGCCAGCACGATCAGAAACCCTGAATATCGTTTTGGCCTCGAATCTCTCTAACAACCCGCGGGTAAAATCATCCTGCTTTCTCACTTTGGCAGGTCGATTTGATCCTAAATTCGATCGTTCTAGCTGCAACAATGCATTAATCCGATATGAATCCATCTATAATGCGTCAGGCCAGCAATCGTTTTATATCGTTGGTATCAGCTATCTGTCCTGTCCATTTCCGATTCCACGTGTTGCTGTAGGTGTAGCTTGAGGTGGGCAAAATTCTTGGGTCTAAACGAGCATTGGTTACAGCGCAATGGCGTCTCAAGAAGCTGCATGATGTAATGCATAGAAGGACGTTCTATGCTTCCCTTTTCGTGTAGCTGTTCTACCACATCTGCAAATATACAGGTCAGGTTGTAATAGTGATTGTTGGGCTGCTAAAGAACGCATTTTGCTCACGTACAATCATGCTTGATCAAGAACTCCGTATTAAATGCATTCCAATGGTACCGGTGGGAAAGGCATTTCGAATGGTAATCCTTCGAGATGACGTGTAAATGTAAGCGTCTCATGGAAGGTTTCATATGATAGCCATAGTCAAATCGATCTGCTGCCAATCCACTCGTGCTGACGGCTTTCAGGCCTAGCTCATACATTTCCTGCAACAAGGGACCGTCTCCCGAAGAGAGCTAAAATGAACATAATACGTAATTGTCATATCACCGCTCAATTTTGGATTTTCATTCTTCTATACGTACTTCATAGATGGAATCGATGTCTTTCCAGGGAAGTACTAGGAAGTGATGGAGAGCTTTAGGATATTTATCCTTGATGACTACGGCCAAATCAGAAACGAACAATTGCTTTCCTTTGTTGCTTATCGCATGGATTAGCCCATCGGTCCAAGCTTGGTTTGCCATTTACGACGCAGCGCAGAGAACTACTCCACCAGCCCAGAAATGACAAGCCTTTTACCAGAATTGTCAAATTGTCCCTCGGAATTGTAGTGTTCTTCAAATTTAAAACGGATATCCTGTTCGATGGATTGAAAATACAGTTAATATACGTTTTCTTACCAACTCCTTGAATCGACTGGGTATGCTCCTATGGTGGAGTACGACATTTTCTACATGTTTCAACAACCGAACCTTCCAATACTAATTAACATGCAAAACACGATTCAAGTAAAGGAATAAAAAGCTTATTTACGTACCTAATCCAGCGATAGAATTTACACTATAGGGTGTAGAGGATATACAAATTCAAAGTATGTACTCTACGTTTTACTAACGTCTCGTGGAGATGAAGCATATAATAAACTTTTCTGATGGGGAAAGTTATTGAATTTTACTCTCGGTGCTATTCTACCAAAATACGGGTTTGAACGTGTTTAGATCTCGAATAATTCCTTGGAAAATGAAAAGGAAAATTTGTCGTCTGTTTGCAAAACAACAACACGATTCCAAAACGATAAACTTCAGCTGTCAATTGCTGTCAAAAGTAAAGCACGGTTAGCACACAATATTAAGTACTCCGGAACATGTTTAATTTACGCAAAGCCGTATTATTCATACTAAGGTTCACATTTAAACTGCTATCAATGGGAAAGCGAACACTGAAAATGATAAAAATATAGCTTTTGATGGTTCAAGAAATAATTAATACCCTTTCCACAAACGTTCACGCTAGAAAATCGAACTGTCAGCTGAATTATCAAACTTATCGTTTTGTGTCCGGTGTGTAGACCGTGCATTAGCAAGCAGCAGCTCTTCATTCTGGGTGTTTTTGTTGTCGGAATCGGTGGCGATATTTTTGCTCTCATAATAAACGCGCATAATTTCCACTTTATTCCTGCGAGCAAAACGAAAATTCAAAGCAATACGAAGATATTAAAAGCAGTTCCATATCTGACTGTTCCGGAACGAAACCGATTCCCGCATACGGGGAAATACGCCACACAGTATACCGCATCGCGGTTTACGCAGGCATCAAATAGCGACGGAAGATCCCTGGGTACTCGGCGAAACACGGCTGCAGGAATTTGGCGAAACACGTAGTTCCGGTTCCAGTAGCTGTTCAGTTACTGGGTGAGTACATCGATCAGGTGTGTGTGTGTGTGGGTTATATTATCGAAAGAAAATTTTGTCTTGGGATTTCGAATGAGAAAAGATCAACACATCACTCAGGCTGCCCATTACAATCGAGCTTTACAAAGGTAGTACGCAAAAAGTGTGATGTTAAAACATCTCCACACGGCAGTGGGTTTGTTTTTTTGCGTAACACATGTGAACCGCACGGCTGCATAATCTTTCGCGTGCTGTTTGAAACGAAATACGGTGAAAAATCGAATTTGCTTGTTTATTCGCGTATCGACGTTAGTGAAGGTAGCGTACGCGTTGTTTCGTTGCTTTGAAACGGTAAAGTATCAGAAGAACGACGGAGCAAAAGAAAAAAGAACGGCACTGTATAAACGCGAAGAAGCAGCGAATAAAAAAATCTGTCAAAAGCAAACGAAGTGCAGCAGCAGCAGCTCAGCATGTGGTTCGACGAAAACGTAGGTAAAGCGTTTGGCATTGTAGTGGTGTACAGTGAGCAATAGGAAATATCAGCGACAAGTACTGGTGTCCGTTGTAGCGACGTGTGCAGCAGTCCATCGGCAAGGTAGTGGTGGTGCATGTGTTGTGTTTTTTTTCCCTGTTGAGTTGCGCTAGTGTGCGTTTGCAACAGCGTGTGAAGTGAGCTTATGTATGCGCGTGTGCGTGTGTGTGTGGTATCGCTAGCGCTCCGAAAGGGAAAAGTGTGAAGCAGACCGAACAGCCAGCAATAGTGAATTCATTCTCTTTCTTCATCCATTCGTGGTAGCCATCATCGTTGTCGTCGTCGTTGTCGTTTTGTCCCATCGTGGTCGCGATTTCGTTTCCTAGCAAATTCGTTTCTCAACAAGATTCTGAAATTGCGGAAATCAGTTTCCGTCGTGGTAATAATTGTGTGTAAAAGTTACGGCAAAACCCCCGTCTGAAAAACGAGTGCTCCGACTTTTTCCTAGCCATCCCCAACAGTGGAACGGGAGAAGATCGGGGCGGTTTAAAGGTACGTATGCGAACGAACGCGGAGTTCCTTTGCGGTAATGTTTTAGTGAGACGAAATGGATTGACGGTAGCACCGATGGTGTTATGCACGAAGAAAGGTTTTGCGTAGACCATATTCAGGAAGAGGAGGTACTACGTTGCAATTTCGGCATATGCAACCACACAGAAAAACGTAACGTGTGTATGTGCATGTATGTGTGTGTGTGTGTGTTGGAGTGGCCTGTCAATGTTGTTAAATTATGCCAAAGAACCCGAAAGGAGCTTGCGTACCGGAAGTCTCAAGATACTTCTTAGTGCTGCTAGGTGAAGAAATCCCGTGATCATTGTACGCTTTGCTAAATGCTCTTGGTGGTGGACGCTGTCGTCGCACAGTCGTTACTTTTTCGATTTATGTTGCGTGCTAGCTAGCGAAGGCAGTTCCTTCACCAACACCAGTATTCTCTCACTGTGTCTTGCTGAATGGGTTTCTGCTAGCATGAGCCAGGTTTATTACTGTGTCGTTTCTTTGGCTGCAACGAAATCGTACGGGTTTCCCTGCGTGTGAACTCGCCAGGTAAAAAGTGTACATTGTTTTGCACAGGAAAAGCATATTTACATATGTTACAAGGCATACGACAAGTCGGAAAATATCAACCAGAGCCCGAAAACAGTGGCTTTTTCGTCTCATTATTCCGCTCGCTACACATAACCTCAGATTAGCTGTCACGACGATTGCGTTCGTTTTTTTTTCTCATCAATGTTTCTTTCTTCTGTCATTTTAGGTGAGTCAAACGTCAAACTTACCGTGCAGTTACGAAAGCTATGTTTGTGGTTCAGCGATACAAGTTCACTCATCCAAGAGAGTATGTTTACAATAGACAAGGAAACAACGTGTTCAGCTTCAAGGGTTATGCTACTGAGCATTACTTTGAGCCTGGCTAGTGGTAGCTTAAAATTGCTACAAACGTTCTAATGGCGAAATTTGGGCTCCGATCCACGCGGCAATGCATGAAAATCGTTGCCAGTTGTATGACGTCACAGTGAATTGTGATATAAATCTGTGCAAGCTTTCGGCGAATCGTGGAACATGTAAAACATCCAGGCTCACAAAGTGACTAGTATGAATATGTGCCGTAAACCGGGGAGCGTATGCTTGCTTTGATGTGATTCCGTTCCCATGCGTGTGGCTCTGGGCTAATCCATTAGTTGAGCAGACGGCATCACATATCCCGTCAGTACACCGCTTGAAGGCGGGTGTTCCGCCACTGGCTGGCGGCGTTCTATTTTTAAACAACTCGTACCGTTAAGCTGCCCCAGATGTCAGAGAATGTAGTATAAAAGAATCTAGAACCGAATGTGTGAAGCAGCAGTACATTTTAACCATGTAATCGTGACCGATACGCTAAAGCATGTTTTGATATTGTAATGAACGTAGTTAGATGGCAGTTTTGAGCAGTTCATATACAAAAGGATAGTTTCTTCGTGAGGAAATTGTGAGAGTATTAATACGAAATTCTATTACCCAAATGTGTTGTGTTTATGCCGGATAATCATAGACAATTGTTAACATATACGGATCACTTCTATCAAGCTTAAGCATTGCATAATTTAATGAACAATTAGGATACTCAATCAAAAACACAACCCTAGGATCATGTAATAATTGTTTGGGAAAACATTTTAACTACGGCATGGAAATCGTGTAACGTATGCCTAGTAATGAAGGTTTATCTTTTGTTAATTTTCCCATTGATAAAACATAATTTGTAAGGTAAAATTCAGCTTATTATTTTCCGGTGAATGTACCCTGAATTTAAAAACAATTGTTTGTCGTATTGTGCAATGCTAGCGTGCTGCCATACTTGGTAGCCCAGCTGATTCGAGCAATTCAACTGGATAGTGTAAACGCATACGATATGCTTGTGTGTGCGTGTGGGCCGCTAAACGTCTTTCAAACGCATGGCCGCGTATCGCGTACAGAAAGAGCACCTTACGAAAGTGGAAAGATTTTTTCGATTACTGTTTTGAAAAAGCAGAATATCGGTGGAACAATTGTAATATTCTGTATTCTGTGTTGTGTTGCACGTTGTTAGGTGTATTGTTTATTGTAAGTAAAAGTGAAATCTATTTATTGCGATACTCTTAAACGCGCATAGTGTTGTTTGTGTGGCAACAAACATGGAAGAGATCCATCAACCCCAAACCAGCTCTGTTTACATTGTCGTATTAGGTGGAAGAAATCAGAATATTGATAGGTGTAGCGACTTTTATAACAACGTTCACTTCACGATCCTGCGTGTAAAACGTTTTTACGTGGTTCTCTTGTAAAAAAAAACGCAAGATTTTTAATTATATTGTATATCCCAACGTCAGAAAGAGACCTTTAAATTGCGCACCACCACCAGATTCCGGAAGTTAGTTGAGTAACAATATATTGTGACTAGCAGTGTAATGTATTTTAGTGTCATTACTATCGCTTCAGCGCACATTCAAATGAGGAAGGATCGTTGTGATACTTCTGATTGCAATTAATTGATATTTAATAAGCAATGCAATATTGTTGTGTGAGTGTATAGTTTGTCATGTTGGAAAGTGGAAAATTATAAACAGTCCCATAGGAAGGGAATTATGTGTTGAAAGTATTTCACATCATAATAAGGTGTATGAATATGTATGTAAGGCTACAGTTAGTATACCATCCGCAGATACTAATTTAAATTTAAATACTAATGTGATTTAAATAGATAGAAACGTTTTACATATTCAGTACGACATAATTGGCAAATAGGTAATTAGTACGTGTTATCATGTAATGGTTTAAATATGAAACAATTCTATCGTTGGTATGTGGTTAAGCACCAAAGATAAATAACACAAGCCAGCATGTAAATGCCGGTAATATGGTTTGCACGCTGTAAACAATGACTTCAAGTGTATTTTATCGCCTTTTTTTCTAGAGAAAAGGTCTGATAATAGATTTGTGTCATCAAACATGAATCATAATTCTTTGGAGAACTCGCAAACATACGCATAGCGCCCCACGTTTTTACGAAAAATGAGGCAAGGATTCAGGATTCCGCATATGACTAACCATCTCTCTAGAAGGGAATAAGACACGATTATAGAGAGGGGGTTCGAGCGCATAAAGAAACGTTCTCTTGAGTAGTTTTCGTCGTTCGGACTTCAGGGAAGAGTAATGTTGTTAAAATGTTGGGCTTTATGTTAAATTTAAAAGCTATGATAAAGATCTACCAAGGTGGCCAGACGAACTACCAAGTCATCTCGTCGGTTAGTGGCTTATTTGTCCCTTTGGGTTATTACAACCCTGTCGCCCGACAATGCTTGTGATTCTAGACGAGGTTTAGATTTATAAACTTTGATGTACTAGATTCAACTTCGAGGCTCAAGACGATGGACTGCTTTAATATCATTTTAAAAGCAGCCCGCTATGTAAACAAAGGATCGAATTATTCTAATTGTTTCATACGTGGCATTTGTACTGAACAAGAGAAAACTTTTATTATCTTTGTGAAGGTTGTGAATAAACTCCGTATAATTAATAGGCTGCGAATTAGTAATGTTTTTTTTATGCTGGTAGACTATTAGTGGATTCAGCAATTATAAGGATTTTATAGACACTGTATTATTATAAGTTTCTATTAAATGAGTAATGCTGGAAATTTTTATGTTCTAAGTTAAATTAAACTATTTCATTGATTCTGTTTCCGCAAAGTTAAACACAGATTGCTGTTCCCTGAAGTCATGCATAGGAATATGAGAGAATCTATGTGGCGATAGAAGGAAATCGATTGCGCAAACACTTATCGCTATGTGTCTGTGACTGTATTGCCTCCCGGTACCGTCTGCGTTTCCCCTCCGCATGGGGGATATTTGAAGAATCAACAAACTTCTTGTAACCAGTTTTAGGAACTCTACGAATCATATCTTCAGTATGATTATCTCTATTCTCACCTCACGCCCGGTGTACCCTTTTTTTGCGACGCTTTCTTAGGCAGACGAACACTGTAAAAAGACGGAAGTAGACATAACGCGAAAGAATGGCATCTTGTTCTTCTCTTGCTTCTTCGCTTTGTTGCTTTTTGGTGAAGAAATACAAGCATGAAAAAAAGCATCAACCCTCTATGGCAGCGGCCTTAAAGTTTGCGTGTACGTTGCGTGTATTGGTGCGCGCTACGGGTTGCTGGTGGATCCGCGCACCGCGGAGCAGCAACAGAACCGGAGGTATCGAGATTCGTTGACGTTGCGCCACCCTTACGAAATCTACGCGCTTTCTGGTGTGTGTAGCAGTCGTGGCCGTTTCGTGTTCCGACGGTTTCTCTCATTTGCTCTCTCACCGTTGCATTGGTTCCATTGTAAAGGGGGCGCTCTCAATAGCGCGAGAGAAGACAGAGGATGTGTGCATTCAGCAGGCAGGGCCAGTTACGAGTTTTCCCAAGTCATTACAGTAACACGCGGCGAAACTACAGCACTAGCGTAGGCTCGCGTGGTTTTATGGACAGGCGTTTAGTTCTAACCCTGGCCGAGTCAAAAATCCAATAGTTGATATGTGGTGTGCCCCCTGTGAAGTTAAATGCTTTACATCAATATAAGTGTTCAATACGAGATAAGGAACCGTAGAACCGTGCGGTATTGAAAAACGCTTACGGGAGGAGCCCCAGACTGTGTACCGCTTTTGTGAACGAGAAGCGCTCGACAGAAATAGCGGAAATCTACCGGATATAGCTCCCGTTCCTTGAGTAGTTGTCGTCTTCAACACTCACAGTGCAACATTAACAACCAAGACACGTTTTCTATCTGATCGTGTATCAACTACCGCTACATTGCCGTGTGTTGGTTTGGTGTAATTAAAAAATAGTCTACCTAAAAAAGCGGTGACAGTGCTCATTACCTCTACACACCTGGTTCACTACGCAAGAGTCCAGCCATTAACGACTGTTGTAGCTTCATTTTATGGTGAAGAGAATCCCCCGAGAAAGTGAGGAAGAGGAAAAAAAAGGAAACTTTCACACAAAATCGCGAAAATTCGTAGCCACTCCAAAGAAGTGGCGTGATATGGAATGGTGGCAACGAAGAGACACGCCTGAATGCATTTGCCTGACAGAAGCTCGCCACCATATGCCCTTTTTCCATTGAGCAGGGGAAATTTGGATGAAGAAAATATCACCTCATGTGAACCAAAAACCAGTGACTGACTACTACACAGTGGGGTCGTGCATCTGCGCAGAAACTGCGACCGGTCAGTGAAGGAAGCCGAAAAACGCACGCAGTAAAACGTGCTTTCGTAGCATAATTTCGGAGCAGCCAACAGTTAGAAACAGAGCGACACGGTGAGAGAAACCGGACCACCGCCACAAGAGAGAATAGAGCCTTTCCGGTGGAATAGAACGACGCCAGAATACACAAAAAAAAACCCGGTAGCGATCAAAACAACGTACCTCGCCGGTTGTTACTGCGCTAAAAATGGCCTACGATGACATTTTGCAATACCTCGGCGGATTTGGACGGTATCAGCGGCGTATCTACGTGTTGCTATGTTTGCCGGCAATAAGCTGTGCATTCCACAAGTTGGCCGGTGTGTTCCTGCTAGCCGCACCAGACTACCGGTGCCGGTTACCGTACGAGCTGGAGAATGCTTCCTACCCGTTACCGCACGAACGGCTCCCGCTGGCCTACCCGATCGATACGCTGACGGACAAGTACTCCACGTGCAACTATCTCGATGCAAACTATACGGATGATTACTGGGCCGGAGGAACGCCGGCCGCTGGCGTGCGTCCGTGCGATCATTGGGTGTACGATCGTAGCAAGTTCGAGAGCAGTACCGTCACCGAATGGGACATGGTGTGCGATCGCAGCTGGCTGCGTGCATCGGCCGACTCACTGTTCATGGTGGGCGTGATGTTGGGCAGTATCGGCTTCGGATACCTCTCGGACAAGTACGGCCGGAAGCCGATCTTTTTTGCCTCGCTAGTGCTGCAGGTGATCTTTGGCGTTTTGGCAGGCATTGCGCCGGAATTCTTCACGTACACGCTGGCCCGCATGGTGGTGGGTGCTACCACATCCGGCGTATTTCTCGTGGCGTATGTAATCGCCATGGAAATGGTGGGCCCATCCGATCGTCTATATGCCGGTGTCGTGTGTATGATGTTCTTCTCCGTCGGTTACATGCTGACGGCCGCTTTCGCCTACTTCATTCACGACTGGCGAATGCTTCAAATAGCGTTAACCGTGCCCGGTATACTGTTCCTTTGCTACTGGTGGTTCATCCCAGAATCGGCCCGCTGGTTACTGTCGAATGGGCGTCCAACGGAGGCGATTACAGTGATCGAGAAGGCTGCCCGATGCAATAAGCTTACCGTGCCGCAGGAAGCACTCGACAAGCTGCTGGAGGAAGATAAAGTCCAGCAGCAGGAAGATACGAACGAGCCGAAACCGTCGCTGCTGGATATCTTCAAGCATCCCAACTTGCGCCGCAAAGCGTTGCTCATCTTTTTCGACTGGTTCGTGAACAGTCTCACCTACTACGGGCTATCCTGGAATACGAACAATCTCGGCGGCAACCCGTTGCTGAACTTTGTCATCAGCGGTGCGGTAGAAATTCCGGCCTACTCGTTCCTGCTGGTCACACTCAACCGCTGGGGCCGGCGGACGATCCTCTGCGGCTGCATGATCTTTGCGGGCACAATGCTCCTGACAACGATGATCGTACCTTCCTCGCAGCAGTGGTTAATCGTCGTGCTGGCGATGCTGGGCAAGATGGCTATTACCTCCAGCTACGGTACGGTGTACGTATTCTCAGCGGAGCAATTCCCGACCGTCATCCGTAACGTGGCACTTGGCGCATCTTCGACGAGTGCACGTGTCGGAGGTATACTGGCACCTTACTTCAATCTGCTCGGTGACTACTGGCAACCGTTGCCGTTGCTCATCTTCGGTGCGCTGGCATTCGTTGGCGGTGTGCTGTCACTGTTGCTGCCGGAAACACACAACCAAAAGCTACCGGAAACGATAGCGGATGGGGAAAACTTTGGTAAACAGAAAACGATACCGGACGATGGAGAAGCTGGAACGATCGGTGGTACTGGTGGTGGTAACATCGTTGCGGTGAGTGGCGATCGTGATGTCGAACGTACAGCGGAAGAACTACAAATGCTTAGTAAACCGGAATCTGCGGCGGAAGGCGAAGATACGGCTGGAGTTGCTTTGAAAGTACAAGATTCGAAGGAAAAGTATTGAAGCATAAGCGGTCAGGGTTTTGACAGAAAGCAGTAATGTAATGAAACCATAGACAACCGCATCTTACAGGCATGAATATCTTAAGAATTGAACAGAAAGACATAACAATCAATGTAGGAACTTAGATATGTATCTGAATAGTTCGGTGTAGGATAAAACGTGGTACCGATGAACGTATGATATGTTGCGGTGCACACATGCACAAGAACAAGAGCTTAAACATGAACAAGAGTGGGACATGTTTTTGGAAGTAGCCTAAGAGCAAATGTTGCAGCAAACAATGAACCTCAAGAGCATCATACGATGTTCCTGTTAGCTCTCATTTATTCTGTTTTTTTTTTCAACGCAACCGTACTTATTATCGACCCTTATTTTGCGGTGATCTTCGCGGAACACAGCAGGATTCACATTCCAGATGTACCGGTGGTGTAGGCATCCTTTCCTGCTATAATCGTTCATAATTCATAATTAGGATGGAAAGACGTCGGTAATAACTCCCCTTTTTGGGTTTTTGTAGTATGCATGATGAAAGCTTAAAGTAAAACGGCAAAATAAGGTATATTCGGCTTTAAATTCACGTGTCCGTCAGCTAAACTGCTGGAGGTAAATTATTTTTGCGTATTTTATTATGCTCCTTTCGTGTAGGTTTCGTTTGTAAAAGATAAATATATTTGAGGTTACTTTTTATAATAACTTGGAGTAATGGAAGAATTGACATTGTGATTAATGCATAATTTGTAATCACAGCGTGAAGGGGAGGAATAAATGTTGTCCACTGTGTTTGTAAGGTTTCAATGGCCCAAAATAAGAACGCCACGCGATTGCTGAAACTGAGTTATGGACGTCAGCAAATCCATAACTTCTCCACATGGACAACATAATTGAGTTAAGTACTTCCAACAGCAAGAAAGTTAATAAGTTGGGAAGCTAAACATCTTATCCGAGTTTTTCTTCATCGATTTGAATAACTTATTGTGGTAATGTTTTTATCAGCTTCAAATTGTGCAGTTAAACACGTTGAAATTATTGCCACCATGCCCAACATTAATCAACAACACAATATTAGGTATATATGTATGGCTTTTGTGAACACGACACGAGATTACTTATCACCTCTTTCTTGGTTGCTTGCAAGGTTGCCTTGCCCTGTAGCTAATGTCATTCAACCGATAATGGTGTCCCTTTTTGGACCAAAAGTAGTTCACTGTTTCAATTCCCAAGCATGATCCTCTCTGATCATCGATCGTGTATGTCGAGTTGTTGGACCCTTGATTATTATTTATGGTTTAAGATTTATGTACGAAGGCATGATTTTTTGTCACACATGTTTCACGAAAGCAGTGTAGTAAAAGTAAATGATTTACTATGTCTACAATTGTCGTCCCGAACGTCATTGACGCAGATGCACATGGGGGAAAAGCGATCGCAATATGAATAGAACGTATTGAGCTGTGGTGTATACCGAGTCTACAAATTAACATGTGGCCCATATATATACATACACGTTTGCTCTTCACTTCAAACGCTTGGCAGATGATTGGTTTTGTGAGAGGAGACACATTTTTTCACGTGACCTAACCGAGAGACCATGTGCGTGGTTGGCATAATTCGAGAAAACTATTTTTGGTACATCGGCTGCATGAACGTGTGCATTTATAGGCACTTTTGTCGTTGTCCACAAATAAGGCACTTGGGGAACATGTTTTAGTGGGTCGTAATATTTTGAAGAATGTGACTCTGGGTAAGTTTAAAGCCAAAATTTGGAACAAAAATAGGTGAAGTGTTAAGATCAATACCGACATTAGTTGCTAAGTCTACTAACAAGCTTTCATAATGTGTATTTGTAGGAAGGAGCAAAACGTTAACATGCTCTTTATTTAATGTCGTCAACTGAACCGATCGGGCAAGATCGTGCTACGAGAAAAATACCCAGGAGAAACAAACGTTTTATGATAAAGATGCTTTGTTGCTGGGAGCAGTCCCATGACGGAACGAATGCTACCACTTCCGGATGCACTATAAAGTGTTTTTCATCAAACAAAGGCGAATTCAGGGCAGCTAGTATAAGAAACTCAACATATTAAAATAGGATTATACATTCCATAGCGCAAGGTAAAAATAGCGATAGACAGTAAGTGACTGAACAATTTAAATTACGCTCAAAGAAACTGAGGATGAAGATGGGACAGTTCAGCTGTAAATTATTATAAGTCAAATAATCTTTATTTCTATAATAGATTGTGCGTATTGGCCTTTTTGCTGCTGCTGCAAGTACACGCTCACGTATGCATACAATTCTCACAAGTAGTATTATCGCGGAATCATCAGGCGCCTTTCCATTTGTTTAGCTGCGGTCCACTCAATCATGAGCTCCGTGGTGTATAATTGAGTTCGATAAGAGGCAACTCATTATTTGATTCGTATCAGACATTGGCAACAGGGAGCAGCAGCAGCAGTACAACTGCGAAACGATATCAACCCGTACGACCCCGGGCGTTTGTATGTAAGGCATCCATAAGCACTCAGCTAGTTTCGTAGGTGTAATTAGTACTTCAGTAAAGCTAACAAAACAAAACAAAACCATTGTATGTTTTTTTACTTTCGTTTTCTCACCTCTAGCATATAGATTTTGATTTGTAAGTTGTAAATCTCGAGAGAGATAGAATATTTTTGTGTTTTCTATTGGAATGACATATGTAATTTGAACAAAAGATTTCAAACACAACAAACTTCACAACTTTACCCACTATTAATGACCAACTTATACATGTACCAAACTATACAACATACGCATCATACGATTGTCTTCATTTGTGTGAATTAAAGTGGTATGAAAATGAAAATAAATACACAACCTTCTCTGCTCGACGTAGCCTGTGTCGTTTTTGAAATGTGTCTCCAAAACAATATTGATTGGTGAGGCCAAACAACACTCACCCCACACACGCGAGGCTCGCACCAAATCGGTTAAAAGTGTGTGCTATTAGAGGGGCACCAACCACACGATCACGCTATCGGTTAAGTTAATGTTTACAATTGCATTCAATTGATTCCTTTGCGAAGGCATCATCGGGCACGAGTAATCGGATGGCGCCCGCCCTGTGTGTGTTAGTAATTTATGTCGAGTTTATGTCTAGCAGCTTGATTGTGGATACAAGCCGTTCGTTGATTACGAAATTAATCATCGAGCAGGAGAAATGCGCGATCAGCTGGATTGTGGCGGTGGTTCTAGATTTTCCTTAATGGAAACCAATGTTGATAGATTTTAATTGAAAAATTTCACATTTTATATGTCAGATTGCTTATTGTGTTGTTTTTTCTCTCTCTTTTTTCCTTCGTATGTGTTTCCGGATGTGTGGATACGGTTGTAGCTGACGGTTCTGCACTCAAAAAGTAGCCGGTGAAAGGAAAACCCCCCCCCCCCGTGGCAAACCCTCTCACCCATTTCTCCATTTCCCCGAACGAAGGAGGAAAAGTGTTTGCGGAAAACTCCAAACTCGGTTCGCCCTTCTTCGAAGCTGCTACAAAAACCGGAAGCTGACTCTAGCAGCTAATCCTGGCTGCCTGATCCTCTGCTGGCAATAATCAAAGTGGTATTTGGCCAAACGCTTGCTGCGGCCGAACAGAGACAGCGCGTGTAAAACGAACAGCAACGTTCGGAAACCTATTCCAGGTTTTGCTCCATACCGCCGGTTGTCCGTGCAAGGATGGGTGACGCAATCAACTTTGGGCCTGCCTGGTTACGCAAGGTGTCGTCCGATAGCAATCCCACTAGTAACCATCACAGTACGAACAGTAGCAGCGGCAGCAGCAGTCATCACAGCAGCCATACGATGCTGAACAACAATAGTAGCAGCAGCACTGTCGTCAACAATGCGGGCGGTGGTGGCGGGGTCGGATTGCATCACCAGCAACATCCGCACCAACATTCGCAGTCGCCGTCGTCGTCGCACTCTTCGTCGCATCACTCGCAGCATAGCAGCACTGGCGGCGGCGGCGGCGGTAACGGCACCGGTGGTACCGGTCTTTCTAATAGCTCGTTTGGCGGCGGTTCCGGTGGTGGGAGCGCGCTTGTGAATAACAATGGTGGAACCGGGGCGGGATCGGTTGCCACCACTACCGCTATCCGGTATCCGTTGGCCGAGTTTCGCTATGGGCGCGAGGAAATGTTGGCCCTGTTCGACGGGAGAACGATTAAAACTCCGGAAATATTGGTACAATTCAAGCGCTTGTTCGTGGATAAACCGCAACCACCGCTTGCGCTGACACCCTGTCCCGAGGAAGAGTTGATCGTCGAACCGGAATCACGGGTAAGCAGGAAGGGTGGCATTGCGTCCTTTGTATTGTTGTACACCTTTATATACATTTGTGTATTTAAAGCGCCCTTGGCCATCGAGAAGTGTTTCGCTTGGTATTCCTGGTCGCGGTGCACGCGGTGGATCGGTTGATCGCGGACGTGGCCGCGGACGGGGTCTGTACACCAGCTATCAACGGTCGTCCTCTTTCTACGAAGACGAATCCAGGGGCGTAGGAAGAGTAAGTGTTTTTACCGTTCGTTTTACATATCGTGCCCTATAGATAATCGAACGTTTCCCTTTACTCTCTCTCTCTCTAACACAAGGGTGAACGACCGTGGCTGGAGCGTAATGGAACCGGTGGAATTGGGGGAGATTCTGAGTGGAACAACTCATCCTCAAGTCCTAGGAAGGAGTATGGAACGCGGGTGGTGCGCACTGGGGGTATGGAAAGCTGGCGTCGCTCCCGCACGGACGACGAAAGCACCGGAATCACCAGCAATGGAGTCGGCGATTGGCGATCTGGTGGTGGCGCGCCAGGCAGTATTACGGGCCTTGTGCGCGAGAAGTGGACTAGATCTACTAGCTGGCGCGACGAGGACAGCTCCTCCCATCATGGGCTCGAGCGTGGACTGAACAGTAGTAGTGGAAGTGACCGAATGATACCACCCTATAAATCGCGCCTCTCGACCGGAAGCGGTCTTGGTAGTGGTGGCGGCGCTGGCGATTTGAACTCTGGTCACCCGATGGGCCCGGGTGGTATGCGCCGACCGAACTGGGACACGGATGAGCTGCCCGAGTGGGCAACGGAGAATCCATCCGACTTTGGAGGCAGCTTTGATGCGACCGGCGCATTTCATGATTCCGATAATGATGGCGAGAACGGGGGCGGTGGTGTTGGTGGTAATACTACCGCTCCTGGCCGCTACGGTGGGAATGCTGGTGATGCAAACGGCAGCAACAAGGCGCACAATCACGTGAAGGATGATGAACGATCGAAAGACATACGACGCCGGGCGGAAGACGGAGAGCCGGTGGAGCAGGGCGGTGAATCACGTCGGGATGGAACGGAAGAAACGGCCGGTAAGCATAGAAGTGAAAGCTCTACGACGGCACAGGCAGCCAAGGGAAGAGAGACGGGCAAAGGCATGAATCATGTTGGTAGTGGTAACAGAGTGGACGAAACTGACCGAAAAGAATGTGACGATGACGAAGGGAACCAACGGGAAGCGGGTGCCAACGATACGGAGCAAAAGCAATCACGAAGCAAACGGCAAGTGGGTAAGGACGGAGCCCACCAGGCGTCCGAGTCGTCACCCGAAACGGTTGCTTCCAGTGAAAACTCAGCGAATGGTCAACCGAATGCTACGAAAGGAATATCTTCTTCGCGTGAATCTATAGAATCTTCCGTTTCATCTTCGCTTAGCGGTACGGCCTCTAGTGCGGTGGTGGAAGGTGACGTTCGACAGAATTCTCCGTCGTGGCAGACAAAGGCTAACGAAGTTTCGGGTGCTAAAAACGCTTCGGAACAGGCGATCTCAGCAGCAGAACGTGATAAAGGGAATGATGTTGATCACAACAGCGATGGTCAAAAGCATCACGCCCAGCAGCAGCAACTGCCGTCGCAGCACGAGAAACGAGCTGAGCCGAAAAAATCGCCCTCCAGCACGAGTGTCGATCGCATGCAGGAAGTGGCAGACGATATGGTTGCGCAGTTGATTATGGATGACGAGTTTCTGGCGACTGATGGTGATCCATCGGTTATTTCCTCCATTGCTGCCAGCTCCGCTGGGTTGGTCGGTGCGGGAGGCAACCTCGGGAAGTCGCCCGTCTTTGGTATGTCGGCGGCAGGTGCATCCGGCACAGCTGCTTCGATGGCGTTAAACATGCTCCCACCGCTCAAAGGACTGCAACCCATGCAACAGTTGTTCGGTAACGGGAACCTATCGCACGTCAATCCGCTGCTGCTGTCCGACCCGGTCGCTGCCAACCGGGCCGCGATGGCGGCCGCTGCCGCGGCTGCTGCGGCAGCTGCAGCGGGCGTAAATCCTATGGCACAGTTGCATCATCTGATGGGACCGCCAGCTCCACCGCGCGGCTCGGATATCTGGTACTATTGTGACCCACAGGGTAAAGTGCAGGGTCCGTTCCAAGCGGCAGAAATGACTGAATGGTACCGGGCTGGGTACTTCGACGAGTCACTATCGGTGCGGCGCGAATGCGACGAGGTATATAATACGCTCGGCACGCTGGTTGCGCTTTGCGGCGGTATACCGTTTTTAAATTCCGCCGTCATACAACCGTTCAAAGCGTCTGGTGGCGCGAACGTAGCGAAACATTCGCCGCAGCAACAGCAGACACAAGCGAGCACGGTGTCCCAGGGTCAGCAGAAACAAGTTGCCCCTGGTGCTAGTGGAAACACCGTAATGCCTTCACCGAACCAACAGCAATCGGCAAATCAGGCGACTGGGCAGCAGCAGCCACAGGTTCCACTGCATCCCGGAAGTGCCGGTGGAGCTGGACCAAACAGTGGGCCGAACGTGACCGGCCTACATTTATTGCGCCAGCAAAACCTCGTGCTGCAGAAGCTTCAAAACTCGGAAGGCTGGAATTTACTTTCACCCGAACAGCAAAACATGATCATCACGCAACACATGAATCAACTGATCAACTCCGACCCCACACGCATTGGCATGATATCCCCTTCCTCGTCGTTGGCTGGTGGAAACGCCGGCAATACTGCAGGTACGAATCAACATCATCAGCAGCAACAGCAGGGCGGTGCTGGCATTTTTAGCGCTGGGACTTCTGGTGGAAATGCTGGCATACTGCCGTCCGGCCCGGATTCGCTAGTGAACCTGAAGCTACGAGAGATGCAACAACAGCAAGGTCAACCGATGCAACCACCTCAAGCGCAACAACAACCACCGGCACACGTTATGATGGAGCAGTTGCAAAAATCGGTACCGGGTAACCACAGCAATAGTGCGTTTTTGAAATTGCACCTACCAGAGTTCAGTCAGTCATCTCAAGGGACTGGAGTGAGACCAATGTTGGGTAAGTGATGAGGAATGATCATACCTTGAGAAGAATTGTATTGATTTTGTTTGATTTTAGGTAACATGAACGTTGATCCGACAACTGTAGCCGCTGTTGCTGCGGGCCACGACCCCCTAGGTCAGTTGATGCACGGTATTGGGTTCAACCATCAAGCTGCGGGACAAAACATTGGCCCACTAGGGCCGAACAATCTTTTGCTGAATCGCGGTGGATTGCTAGGTTCCGGCAGCGGTGGCCCTGGTCAACAGCCCCAACCGTCAGCCCAACCGCACCAACAGCAACCACATCCGGCGGGTGGAAAACCGGGTGGAGAAGATCCTCTACAGTCATTGTTCATGCAATTATCGTTGCACAAGAATCAGCAAGCATCGCAGCAGATTCCAAACCATCAGCCACCGTCCAAATCGGCGGGAGAAATGATGGGTGCACCTGCCGGCTGGCTTCAGTCGGCTTCCGGGCAAGCACAGGCCGCTAATGCTGGTAGCGGACTTGCTGGGCTAGTACCGCGCGGTCCCATGGTTGGAGCCACCTCAAGCTGGGGTGATCTACCACCACCGACGAGTGCCTCATTTGCATCGATAATGCAACAGCAACAGCAGCCCCATCTAGCACTCGCTGGCCATCATCCGCTGCTGTTGGGTAGTGGCGGTCCATCGAATGAACCCCAAGCCCCATCGGTAGTTTCACTCTTCAAACATCATCAGCAAGCGGAAAAGCAACAACAACTGGAGAAAGAACAACAGCAGCAACAGCTACTGCAACAACAACAGCAGCAGCAGCAACAACAGCAGCAGCAACAGCAACAACAGCAGCAGCAGCAACAACAGTTGCAGCAGATGCATCAAGAAAACGTGCTTGCGCAACAAAAGCAACATCATCTGCAACAATCACAGCATGCGCAAGAAAATCAACAACATCCACATATACAGCAATTGCAGCAACATCAAATGCAACAACTGCAGCAACATCAAGAACAACAGTTGCAGCTACAACAACAACAGCAGCAACAGCAACCACCACAACAGCAGCAGCAGCAGCAGCAACAACAACAACAACAGCAACAATTGCAACAACAGCAGCAACAATTGCAACAGCAACAACTGCAGCAGCAACAGCAGCAACAACAACAACAGCAGCAGCAGCAGAATCAACAAAAGCAAGTGAAAGAGAATCAAAAAAAGGAGAGCACTGCCATAGAATTGCCGCAACAACAGTCGGGCAATACTAAAAAACAAAACAACAAACAGCAACAGCAGCAGCAACAAGTGAACAATCACGCTGAAACTACGGAGGAAAAAGCGGGCACGACAAAATCGAAAAAGCAACAAAAGAACAATCATGTTGCGACGGGCGGCAGCAATAGCAACGGTCAAGCTACGATAACCAGCGAGGAGGAGAGCGAGTTTATAATTGTGAAAAAAGAGATGGAAGAGAAGAAGCGCCAGAAGGAGTTGAAAAAACAGCAGCAGGAAGAGCAAAAGCGAAAGCTGGCGGAGGAGAAGAAACTGCTGGAGGAACTGGAGGCACAGAAACGTGCCAAGCTGCTCGAGTCCCAGCGCCGTGAGGCGATGAAAATACAGGAGCAGCAGCAGCAGCAACAGCAACGCTCCGTCCCGAAAGCCGTACCGGCACCGTGGTCCGGAGCGATGGCGGAGATTGCCAACAGCAAGCTAAGCCTGACGGAGATCCAAAAAACTGAGCGTGCGCTGCTGGCTCGCCGTGAGCACAGCATGCGGGAGCAGCAGGAGCAGCAGCAGATGCTGGAAATGCAATCGCAGCTGCTCGACGGCAGGTTGAAGTGGAACGCCCAGAACCTGATGCCGGCCAAGGTGAAACCGTTGGCGGAGATACAGGCGGAAGAGGCGGCAGCGGCCGAACGGGCACGGGAGAAGAGTGCCAACGCTTCCGGCCTGACGGTGGCTGCTATTGCAGCACAAGGTAGTGCCAAGGGTGCCAAGAAGGAGGACAATTTGGCAAGCCTGCTGGGCGGTGGGGCTAGTGCTGGCGGTACCGGTTCTGCTGTGTGGCAGGTGCGCGGCAGTAGCATGCTGTACTTCAACTCAGCTAAAGCTTGGGATGGTGTTGGCGATGCAAGCAACCTGCTCGGTGGTGGCGGCTCTGGAAGCTCGTCCGGGCTTAGCAATAACGTAAGCTCCGGTGGCTTCTGGGAGGAACCCACGCAGCCGAGTGTTGTTACTGCTGCTTCGATTGTTGCTGCCGTCGGTAAGAATACCGGGAACAATGCACGCAAGCAGTCGTCTAATGCAGCGGTGACCACATCCGGCGGTGCTGGTGGGGCCGGTGGTAAACAACAGCAACAGCAGCAGCTGCTGAGCAAAAGCAAAACAATGGGCAGCATTACCACGAGCTCGTCGTCGACTGTGACCGCTGCCAAGCAACAGAAGCAACAGCAGCAGGGCACAACCAAAGGAAGTAGTTCATCAAGCACCGGTAAGTCTGCTGGCGGTGGTAAGAATGGCAATGTGACTGGCGGTAATGACCGGAAGGACGACAGGAAGCATCAGAGCGAGCCGACCAATGAATTTACCGACTGGTGTACTCGTGCCCTGAGTTCATTAAACAGCAACGTTGACAGTAAGTACACAGCTCATGTCTGTTTGTCGTAATATATGCACGCTAATACGATGTTCCAAAATTCGTCATTCCAGTTCCAACATTCGTCGGATTTCTACAGGACATCGAATCACCGTTCGAGGTGAAGGATTACATCCGTTTATACTTAGGTAAGCCTAAAGCTGCAAGCTTCCTCAACAGTGCGTCGAAAGATGCTAACCCGCGATTCAACTTTATCATTGTCATTTGTTTAGGAGAAAATAAAGAGTGTTCGGAATTTGCCAAGCAGTTCCTTGAGAGACGCTCGAAGTACAAAAATCAGCAGCGCCAAAAGAATGCCCACATCGACGATATGTGCAAACCGGCACCAGCTATAAACCCATCGTCTAATGATTTCCAAGAAACCAAGGTACGATTCAACTCTTGTTGTCCAAATGGTCGGTTACTTTAAGTACTATTTATTCTCTTGTTTTGTGTTTCGTTTTAGGGTAAGAATAAGAAAGTGAAAAAGAATAAGATGATGAAACTCGATAGCCGCATTTTGGGCTTCTCCGTTACGGCTGCGCCGGATCGACTGAACGTTGGCGAACGAGACTATGGCGATAATGTTTAAATGATCGATGCAGAGAGAGAGAGAGAGATCAAGAGAGTGAGGGTGAATGTGATGACTAAACGCGAGCAGATGGTGATGTGCATAAAACAAAAGAAGAAAACAAACGCTATACCACCAAACACAACTAGAGGGGGTGTGTATGTGTAGAGCAATAACAATGTTTCCCCAAAAGTAGATGTGAGCCAGGTGTGTTTTCCCATTTTTTTCAATTGATTTTCATTCATATCATCCACACATTGGAAAGCTTATATTTTTTTGTAAAATAAATCGAGCAAAAACACACATGGATCGTACGGGATGTATACATGCCATTAGTGTGTGTGTGTGTCTATGTACCAGAGTTAGATATGCAGGTCAGTTTTATTTCGCACTTACGTTGCTAAATGTTTACTGTTTACTTAGCCCCCCCTTTTTTTGTTGTTGTTTATCAATGTAGTATAAGCAACTGATATTGTATACACATACCGCGCATATCCACTACACATAACGTTGAGTTTTGAGCTTGAGACTGAATATTGCCGTTTGACCGGTTCAGATAACAGGGAACGGTAATGCCTAACGGTCTCGATTGGATTGTAGCTCCATACCATACATGTGCTTGACTGTATTTGTATGGGAAAGATTCAAGTGACAGCTATAATATAGTAGAAGTGTATAACCGATCGATCCATGCGTTCTTTTGCGTAAATCCTAATGAAGCAACACTGCGCCTGCGAGCTTTGCCTTGTTACGATTTACAATGTTACCTTTGGAAAGCTTTCGAATGTTTGTTGATTTACGAATCCAATCGAAACAAATCGCGGTTCATAGAGCAAACAAACGCACCGAGTCCATAAGACAAGCAGCTCTTCTTCGATGCAGTTACCGTTACTGCATTCAAATTTCAAACAGTTCGTTTTGCTGTTGGCCCTTCGTTTGGTTTTATAATTTGGATAGTTTCGGTTAGATTTATTCCACATCTTGTATATTCCTAGTGTTTGTTTTGTAATGCATTTCTGCAGCTTCTTCAAACCCCCCACGCTGTGTAACGAACTGCACGGAGAAACCATGTTCTATCATGTGTTGTTGTTGAACGTAAATAATAAAAAGAGAGAAAACTTGTTGCTATGAACATATGCTGAAGGATACAGCGAAACAATCCAACTTATAAAATGCTGGCTAGACAAGTTTGCAAAATTGGAACCGTGTGCCCCCGCCGCCGCCGCATCACCGTTGCGTTCTAGTGAGTTGATTAATTTAGCGCGCCTTGTAAAGGACACTTCTTTATCGTTGAAAATGACAGCTGATATGAGGATATGTTGAAAAGTACATACACACACTGCCACTGTCTCTGCATATGTTTAAATTACGTATCGTCATTGGTCTCGTTCAGCAAACAGACTCGCCAACGGATACTTATAGAGAGAGAGAGAAAGTGGGACAGATATGTTGAGCAAAGGATGCAAAGATGATTGCGTAGTAAGGAGAAAACACAAATACAGTGCTTCCATCGCAAACAAAAAAGCTGTTGGGAATCGCAGGTTAAAAATTGAATTGCAAACCCGCCCAGGCCACCCAGAGGAAGATGGAATTATACAGACGGTTGCAACTATGTTGACGGAAGGAACACAGATTGAAAAGGGAACGGAAAAATCATGCGTGTAGATTTACATCTAATGTTATGAAGCGAAATAAACGGAAAAAATGCTACTAGCTACACACACACACAGGTGATCAATCAATTGGAATATCCTTGCGACTGAACTATGAATAACGTGAAGCGATGCTCTTCCTTCTTGTCCTTTTATGATCAATGTGAGTTGCTTTCGCGTGGTCGTAATTCAATCCACATTGTGGGTGATTTAGTTTTAGTACCACGTGTAAATGAAATACCTTTTACAGCTGACGATGTTGAAAACGCTTGTTTGTTTGGGTGGGTTGTTTCACGTTCATTTACGAATTACGTTTCCTTTGGTTCTCCTTATTACTCGACCATCTGCGCTTCGGTAGTAGTTGACTTATTAGAGCGTGGGGAAATGTTTTAAAATCTCAAAGTGAAATGCATCATCATCTTGCTGTTGCACTGCTGCATCGTTAAAGTAGTATAGGTTTTTATGTTCATTTAATTTCTCTATTTGTACGAAAATGTCTTGCTATGGAATAAAGAACATGTAAGCGAAGCAATAATACGGTGGTACATGTTTTAAATAAATCCTTACGAGGGAGGTACGGTGACCAGCTTATCTTACATGTGCTCTTGCTTGCGAAACATTATTTAGTCGTGTGTATAAAAGACTTTAGCAGGACAAAAAGTTGTACGCCTGTGTAAAATGTATCATTTTGTTAGTTGTACTACATACCTTCGTCGTTATCGCAACATGCATTACCATTTTAGAATGGCAAGCAGATGCACTGGATCAAGACTGGGTGGAGGATTAAAAAAAGGCGGAAATGATCCTCGGTGTCAAGGATCCGTAACATGTACGCAATAAAATACTGTGAGAAATTATATATCTTAAAGGAAAATGTAAACAATTTAACACAAACACACCTTCGTGATGACGTAGTATTGTACATTTTTCATGTGCTTCAATCTAATTTTATTCTAAAATGGAGCACGATCAGGTTGCGGTGAAAGATTGAAAAAATCGCTGACGATTCAACTTGCAGTTTTCCAGATTTTCGCCTTGAAACCGTCGTTTTAAAATGGCGCAATGACAACTCGCACTTGTCAAAGCTGTTTAAATTTTGACAGCAGCAGTTTGGTCCATGCTGTGAAGCTGTGGCCACAACTATCGCAAATAAAGCACATTTTGTTGCTTCTACAGTAAATAAATAGCTCAACGGGAAGAACTGATAACATAAAACAATTCATAATTGCATCATGCGCAGCATTCAATTGATTCTTTCTTATATTATTCTAATTTAAGGTTTCTGAATTTCGTATCTGTCAAACATGCTCTATCGCAATGTGCTTGACCGCAGCCTCATGTAATGAATATCGAAAGTGCAGTGTAAAAAAAATGTAGTACCGGACCAACAGAGAAGGTGGCAAATGGTGTAATATTTCTTGTGAAAATTTCGGTGTTTCGGTTGTTTAGCACGTTTGCTATCGTACAAGGTTATGTTCCGCCGACGATAACCCCTCACTATCTGTTACAATCGTACTTGAAGGATGATATGTGCCCAATCGGCCAGCATAACATCAGTACCCGCTGGACATAATTGATCACAGACTGCGTGCGTGAGTTGCAGTGCACGAAGCGTGTTCAGTCCCGTTCTATAGCTTTCTGCTGATCCGGTGATAGTGTTGTGTGGTGTTAACGAAAAGTTCATAGTGCATTTAAGTTCCCAATGCTCTGGTGATCGATTGCAAGGGTGGTGCACCGAAGGGAACGTGAGGGGGTACATACGTGGTCAAAGTACAACACGATGAGCAAAGGTGTAAACAGGAGTTCCGATTACCCGTGCAGAAACTAGCATAAGTGAAGAAGGTTTTTCTATTCCAAACCGGAAACATATTGTGTGTCTGGGTGTGCACTTTTGGAGATACTGCCGTTCTTCTGCCCGACACAGGCGTCCCGAATCGACCGCAAAAGAACAAAACAGTGTCACCTTCTGCTTCAACATGACGTCGCACTGGGAAGATTTTTATGCTACTCATCTGCCACCGAACTGCTTCGAGGATAATCGATCCCTGCTGAAGGAATTCTGCGACCGACACTACCAACTCAAGAGCCCCATTGTGCTCGTTACGGTAAGTGTTAACTTGTCTATGATTTCTATTCCGATTTGCTGTGATGCTTTTCAAATGTTTTAGAATGTTTAAGCGGTTTGTTGTGTTATGTTGATGAGCGAATTCATACAGAAAAGTGCATGTATATGAAAAAAGAACCCTTGAATAAGTTTGTGCCGTTTCAAATGCATGGATGCGAATTCATAAAACTTTATATATTACAGTATATAACAGAGAACGGTAATTTGTATGAGTAAATAGCAATACATATGGTAAATAATCATAAATGATACACAACACCGCAACACAACAGTCAACAGAGCTCTTTACAAGCTCTACTGTTAGGTTACATCCTTTTTTCCGCAAAATAAACGACATTACCAATCTACATACGAAATGGTACCTACTTTACATCTATGGATTCCTCTGCCAACAAATCAGCTTCGTTTGCTCCCATCAACAGGTGGTGGGTGGTGGTTGTTTCGATTTTGACGGCATACTTGCAATATGACTGTTGGAAATAAATAAAAAGCGAGTCCTTAGTTACACTACAGTATCCTTGAAGTGTCCTAGCTGTGATGAGAGGATGTTCAACGATGATGGTTTCTTTCTGAACTTCTTTTAGTGTATTACCTAAAATGTATTACATTATGTAATAACAGAAAAAAAGAAAACAGTAAGCTTTACGATCCTTTCCGGTCGTCTGATCTTATATGGGCCTCCGCCCCCATTTCCGATCCGAGTAGAGCGGAGGCTACTTTAATCCCAGCGTACTCGATTTATTAGATTGTGCTCGTTCGATTTTGGTAGGTAGGTTTCATGTTTTTTCATGAATAAAACATCAGGTTAGTCCATCGGCTATGGTTACCATTGCTGCTAGCGATCCTTTTTTGTGTTGTTGCTGGCCCCCCCGTGCCGTTAACAACAGTTGGTTGGCGGCTTAACAACGTGATTCACGGAACAACACACGAATCGAAATGTGGCCGGGAAGGAAAAGTGATAAAACACAAATTATACCTTTACCTTCCTTGATAATTTCGTTGGAGGAGGCCATAAGGACACCTAGGGCAGGAGTTATTCGAGGAATGCCACCTAAAAAGAGTATAATTACCGAACCATTGTTCAAAGGAATTGGTTTATTGGAGATGTCGTTTACTAGCATTTGGCGGATAAGTAATTCATAATTTGAGGCAGGGAGTATTTTATTGTGAAGAAAAAAGATGAATTTATAAGAAAGTCGAACTTGCCACAACTTTATATCCTCTGTCTGTTAGTACTTCTGGACAAATGCACTGTGGGAGTTGGGAATCTGTGAAACTGACTTTTAACTTTCCAAGAAAGTTTAATAAACCTCATTCGACTTTCAAATGAGGGGAACTCAACTCATTCCTTGCTTCCCATCAATGGACAAAAGGAAGTGGAGGAAGGGTGGGAAGGGGCTGGTAACTTTTGTACAACTTGCATCAAGTGTTGTGTTGTTTAAGTTTCCACGCTTGGAGAATGTGTCCTGCACGTTTCCTGCCTAACTGTTTTGCTTTCGATAACACATCCCTGTCTGTCAATTGCCTTTGGCACTTTGCTCTACTTCTTCGAGTATTACTTTCTTTATATCATTTTTTGCTATTTTTTTTGTTCATTTTGCTTTTTTATATTCTTAGTTTTTATGTCTTTACAGCTAGTTTATAGGGAATTATGTTTTTAATATTTTTCTTGTTTGTTTTTCATCTTCTTTTACATCTTTTTTACATTTATATTTAAATTTTTGTTTTTTTTTACTTCATCTTAATTTACTTTTTCTTCTAAAGATTCCCTTAAAAGACTCCAATTATCGACCAAAACAGTTTCTTCTGTGAAGTGCGTTTAGCGTGTTACTAAAAATAATATCTACATTCGTACTGCCCAAGTTAGGCTTCTTATTTACACACTGGTGGTGTTTCCATTATGATTGTCCGTTCGCAACAGACCGCAGACCGCTTTTGCATAATGTATTGTCCTGCGGGAAAGGTAAAAGGCAAACATCCTTCTTGATTAAGTGTTTGCCACATTTATTGTGCCGAATTTCATGCTTTCTTCTAACGTTTTTTTGTTCTCTTGGGAGTAGTAAAGTTTTATACGTAATAATCTAGAAAACAAACAGCATTAGTTGGATTCTTAAACAAAGTATTTTTTTTAAATCTCAAAGTTCAATTCAAAAGACTTATATTAACGATTTTCATTTTAATAACCTTTTGGATGATGGCCATTACAGTCCGGTGGTACGACCGTTCCCTTGGAGCACAACACGGTACGGTTTGTCGATAACTTCAGCGCCGGCAACCGTGGTTCCGCTTCGGCCGAGTACTTTCTGGAGCATGGGTATGCCGTTATATTTATGCATCGAAGCAAATCACTGGAACCATTTTCACGCCACTTCACCGGCCAGCAGCTGCTCGACATGCTGGAATTGCACGAAGAAGGAATGAGCACCACAATTACCGGTAAGTTTTGTTTTCATTCGGGACATTTTCAGCGAAGCGCCTTGGAGAGGAAATATCTTGAGAAAATGTTACACGTTTTTGACCGCAAATATCCGGGAAGGCAAGTAGGAATGCTTTTACCAGGCCGTTAATTAGATTGCGAAAGATGGAAAGAAGCCACAAGGTGCCTCATTGCTTAATGATGATATCCTTCATTTCTTGCTTATTATCCATCCATGGTTCTATTTTTGCACTGGCAACAATGTGGAATCTCCGGTTCAGCAGCAGAGCCACAGGGACACACAGACACAGAATAATGCATTCACGCACTTTGCATTCCATCTTCCAGTGAAACCGGACTCGGTGGATGTGCTGGCACCGGTGCTGGACAAGTACAAAAATGCCCAGGAAACGCACCGGATGCTGTACATCACCTTCACCAGCGTGGTCGACTACATGTGGCTGTTGCGTGCGGCCTGCGAATCGTTGGCACCGTTCGAGCGGAACGCGGTCCTCTTTCTGGCGGCCGCCGTTTCCGACTTCTACGTGCCCCAGGACGAGATGCCAACGCACAAGATACAGTCCGGCCACGGTGCGCCGACGATATCGCTCCAGCTCGTGCCAAAGATGCTGGCCCCGCTCGTTAGCCTCTGGGTGCCGCACGCGTACGTGGTCTCGTTCAAGCTGGAAACGGACGAAGCGCTGCTGATCGCGAAATCGCGCGAAAGTCTCAACAAGTACAAGCACAAGCTGGTGATCGCGAACATACTGCAGACGCGCAAGAATCGTGTCGTGTTCGTAACGCCCAGCAGCAACTACGAGATCGTGCTGACGAAGGATCAAGCGCTGTCCGGGCTGGAGATCGAGGAACCGATCGTGGCCGATGTGGTACGGCGGCATCAAGACTACGTCCGGGAGACGGAACAGCAAACCCACCAATGACCCACCCGTTCGACCCGGCCCTCGCCCAACAGTGGGCCCGGGACGCAGGTCGACTGTCACGTTACCTTACCGCATTTCTGCAAGGTGTTGAACCCGGGCCGGAAGTACTAGCCTGTCATAGTGTTCGGTCGAGCAGCACTTTTCCGTAAAGAAAAATAGACGAAAAGATGTAGAACAACGTTATAATTGGGATGTTTCTTTTTTTTTGTTTCATTTTCTTTACTGAACGGCTCCGTGTCCGTACTCTGTTGGTTTAGAATATTATAAATTATGTAAGCTATTTTAGTTGGGGTAGTTTCATAAGCCTGCCCTCTTAAAATACATTCCAGCGCATGAGAGTGCATTTCGCTCTAGTTTAATGCCGTTAGTTTGAATAATTATTATGGAAATCTGCGAAAAAGAAACCTTTTCTGTTTGGCGAAGTTACTGTTACATGAAAAAATGTAGAGACAAAAGCAAACCAATGAAACACCATAAGAAGATCCCTCTTTTAGAAGAGAGGAGACGAAGAAACTCTCCTTTTCCTAAGCCTTGAGGTGGGAAAATAAAATTCCCAACATGTTCCTTCAGTACATGGGGATCACTTTCCGGTGGGAAGCAAGAATATTCCTAAACAAAAGCCATGCATTTCTTTGCATGTGTTGGCACACTTTCCTCGTATAGATCGCACCAGCAGTTCCTAGTTGAATAGCGAATAATGGTTACTATAGTAGATCGCAATCCTTCAGCATCCACATGCTGCTCCCCGTGGGACACAATCCGTTGAAAGTGTTAATTTTTCGTTACTTTTGTGTTGTTGATTGCTATACATTCGTACAACGTAGTTGTATAGGCCGTAGCAGCTGTCCCGATGCTGCGTATCCAAGTTAACAAAATACTTAGAACACGATTTCAATCCTGCTATACGAATGATGTGCAAAGCGTCGTGAGGAGATTAGTGAAATGCCCTCCCCTTTAAACCATTGAGCTTACAGCATCCGGCAAATGGACTAATGTTAGGGTACTCATTTTGGGAACCTGCTCCACTACCTGTTACGAAATATGTGCACTGTGCAGGATTCTGATAACATTTTACCGTGAAGTGAAGAGTCGCGTAGTAGAGATGCATAAGTAAATACTTAGCGAAACGAATGTGTGCTACTCTTCTTCTTTCTAACCACCCGAACCACGTGTGAGGTAGCTGGCGTTCAAAGGAAAGCCACCAGGTGTCGTGCGGAACGAGGACGACGAAAAAACACATTAAAGAAAAAAGCAAGAAAGCATATTCATCGATATCATTTTATACACACCGTTGTAGGATTTATATATGTATGGTGCCTCCTTTTATAGTGTTACAATGAAATTGTATCGGAACCATTTCAAGCGAACGATTCTACGGGGAATTCGTTCAACATCAGTGCTAAAAAGCTATCCAAAAAATGCCCCAACTCAACTTGAACGTAACTGCTACACGGAAATTAAACAAAAGCAAACTAGTTAACTCCTATAGAAAGTATTCCCGGACTGGTAAAAGTAAATCAATATATAAAACACAAGAATATTTTCTACTTGCGTTCACATATCACTCTATTCCATTTCAACAAGTTTTACCAGGCGCGATATAGCGAGAAGAAGGAGCAAAACCAACCTTTAACTGATTACAATAGCCTCCAGACGAAAGAAACCAAAGGACCTATTAATGCATGAATCCTCTGAACAGGTTTAATAAGTTCGGTTAGTCCACTTGATCTAGCGAGAGTCCTACTTTCATAGCACTAGTTACAAGGTAAAAAGAAAACCTATAAGGAGCTTTACGTTAATGTGTTCTTGAATGTTGTAAATGTTTTCATTTACCACCATTAATTCGTAATGGTGCATTACTCAACACTGAATGGCAATCGAAGCTGTGTTGCAAAGGTAGTAGTAAAAACAAAATGTTAATCAAAATAAAGTAAGAAATTCCACCCCTTTTTTGTTGAAAGTTTTGCAGTGTTTTTTAGCGATCGTAACAGTAGAAAACAAAAAAGGGTAAAACTATAAATGAAACAAACAATATAACAAAAGTCCGGTTCCTGTTAATGCCAACAAGAAAACAAAATAGTAAAAGAAGAAAGAGAAAGTGGAAATAAATAAAACAAACACACCTAGAATTGTAACCCTCGGTACTTTAACTAAAGTAGTAAACAAGTGTTATTGAATGCACTGGGAAAAAGTAGATCAGAATAGAAATTGATTAAGAAAACCGAGAGAACTAAAGTAAATGATAAACCAAAACAAGTAAAACTATGAAACCCATGATAAATCAAGCAACTAGAAGCGGAAGCTGTAGAACAATTAGATACTTTGAAGATCGATTCAGTAACTAGCGAAAGGTACGCTGAAGAACCACACAGATCCAACGTAGAGTGCTTGAAGAACAACAAAATGCGGTCCTATACACCCGTAGCATACAACAAAATGTAGCGCATTTGCTTTAAAAAAATATGCTAACTGAGGGAATGGATGACAATGGCTGGAATGGTTTAGAAAATAGCACAGCAGAAATTGAAGAACTAACACTAGGGATTGTACTCATACGATGATATGATAGATATGGTAAATAGTTTTACAACGTGTTAATGTTGCATTTGGTTCATCATGTTATGTTATGCTTCCTTGCATTTAGTTTTACATTAATTGTTTGTTTTTTTAGTCTTTCATAAATTGCAAGCATCTATTACTTAAATACTTAAGGTTGGTAGTAGCTCGAAAACGATTTCTTTTCGTTTTGCATGAAGAGTGTCCCTCTTGAAACACGCGTATGACACGAAAGGAACCAAGCATGAGGAATTAAACGAATGAGGGGGGTGGTAGGGTTAATACGAAGAACTGATGGAACCAGTTATATTTAGACGGACAGATTAAAATGATATACACGTTTAGCGATAACTTATATATATACACAACCATACACATACAAGTATATACATGTGTACTAACTACAGATATGTTAAATGCGTATACACATAATCCTAATACAGGCTATAATAAATAGAAAACAAAATAACTGAACCCTCCCCTCCCCTATAAAATGTAGGTCAACTTGGTAAATTGTGTTCCCGAATCGAAAAGCGCATGATCATCTTCGATGTAGTCGTCGATCAACAACAACACCTGGGGTACGTTAGTAAATCTCTACCAATCTAGTACACATTTCTTTCTTTCTTTCTGGAATCGAAGCAATCCAGCGATGAACTAATACGGTCCCGAAATCCGAAATTAAGTTCGCGAGCAGTTTTTCAAAAAGAGTTGTGTGAAGAAATTTAGGTTTAAATTACAAATCGTGATCGTTGTGATTAAATTGTTGCGTTAATTCTAACTGTTTTTTGTTTTTGTTTTTCCCCGAGACGGAGACGCTAAAATGGCCGAAAATGGTTTCACACAAGTGATTACGAGTGGATGTCTCTATACGAATACGGATGTAGGTACGAGTGACGTTCGACGATCCCAGCGTCGTTCGTATCAGTTGCACGAAGATTCGTCTGTATGTGACGAACCAAAGGAATTCCCACAGTACGAAACGTCCTCCGCGAGCGATGTTCGTCGAATGTTGCCCGATCGGGTTGGTGCTTCAACGCGCTTCGAAACATCGATGGATCGTGACTGGGAATCGGATCGGTACAACACGGCGCAAACGTACAAGTACGAACCGTACGACGGCTACACTCATTCGCGCAATATGAGCAGACCAGTTGTACGGTTAAAGGTGGCCCACCAGGAACCGATCTCAATTCGACCGAGAAACAAAAATCCACAGATTGTGAATGTTTGCCAAACGTTTCGCTTTCCGGACAACTTTATTACGCAAAACAATGCCACCCGGATGGTGCAACAGCAACAGCAGCAACAGGAGCGATTGATACATCAGCAATTTCCCATACCAGCAGCACGGCAGCCGCCATTGCTGTCACCGTACCGTAGTACCAGTCGATCAAGGGTTGGTGGGTTTTTTAGTGTGTACAGACGGCATCGAAACATGCACAGCCAGACGAGTCGAACGATGATCGAGCTGGTGGAAGCGGAACAGAAGATTCAGCAGCAGCAGCAGCAAACAAACAGACCAACAGCTGGGCCACGTACCACAACAAATTATGGTGCTTCCTCCTACCGGATGGCGGAGGAATCGCTGCTAGCATCCAGCGGTAGTGAATCTTCCATCGGTGAGCCGGCCGATGTCCGTACGCGAATGGCCCAAGTTGACCGAAAAGCAAAGCTGCTCTCAATGACCCGGGATCAACTGCGTGCCGGTAATGGACGTACCTCGCAGGTACCGTACTTTGATCGCACGAAGCGTAACCACTCCTGTACAAAGCTGGTTGACGGAGGTGCAACGATGGGTGGCCATTACGGGCGAAGCACTAACCTGCCGGCGGCAGGTACGATCGGAAAACCGTCCCGATATGCCGGAAAGCCAAAGTCTGACAATCGACGAACGATGCTGGGTGCGGATGGGCACGAGTTTGTGGATGATCCGTTCGTCTCGAACCCGACACGTAACAGGAAGCTGCATCTGGCCGAAGATTCCATCGACGATGAGGACGGGATGGAAGAGGAAGAAGACGAATCGGATGTAGGGTCGCTCGATGAGCAGTTGGAGCACGAGCGTGACGATTGCAATGGACCGATCGATCTGCAGTGTGAGGGTGGTGACGATCACGGCGAAGAGACGATCGGCGATACGTTTGGGCGACGGCATGGACACGGAGCGGAAGTGGTTTGTGTTACGGCCGGTACAAAAGAGGGCCCGGTAAGCATCTCCGGCATTGTGGATAAGTTGCAGGACAATGTGTGGGAAGTGTGTCTGGAGGGTATCTGGGATTTGATGGACACGGCGAGTAGAATCGATTGGAAGGCCCAGGAAAAGTACATCACTGTCATTAACCGGAAGTTGATCGAGTTTCTCAAATCACCTCGGACGGCTCTGTGCCGGTCGGCTTGCCAGGTATCGGGCGAACTGTTTCGCCAGGCAAAGTCGACCAAGCGGCCAGAGTTTGACGAGATGGTCGACATACTGCTGTGCAAGACGGCTGATCCGAATCGTTTCATTCAGAAGGATGCAAACGTGGCGTTAGACAAATTGGTCACGTACATTCCAACGCCACACACTGTACGTGCGATCTCGAATCGTGGAACCATGTAAGACGCTTTTAATCTTTAAGCTATGTAGATCGTTCCATGCAATCATGTTTCAACTCATTCCTTGCAGCCACCGTAATCCACTGGTGCGTACCGCAACGGCACGACTGCTCGTATGCATTTGTGTCGTTTCCGGGCTTGATGCGATCCTGGGAACCACGGCGAACACACGGACACGCAAAACCATTCTGTCGATGTTGGCAAAGTTTTTAACGGATAAAAATCTCGAAACCAGGTAACGTGGCGCATCTTGTTCGTTTTTTTGCTATTGGGCTATAACAATGTATTTTACGCTGCAGGAAATTCGGTGAACGGTTGTACCGCATGTTGCGAAAGCATAAATTTTTCGACGAATACTTCTACAAGGATATGGACAACAATTTGCGCACAAATTTAAAACGGGTGCTGAAAGGCGTCTAGTGTGGCGTTTTCTGTTCAAACTGAAGCATTATAACGATGTACGTAGCGGATGCTGCGAGTGTCTGAAAAGTGGAACAAAAATGGCGTATCAAGTAGGGAAACATATGCGCAACAAGCTTGAAGCTCCTTTCTTACCGAACCAAACAAACCGTAATTGATCGAATAGAGCCCGTTGGCTGTAAATTCAAACGGTTGCAAGTTGGTGCGCACGATAAAATTGTTAATCTGATCCCACAATGACGAGTTGTAGAAGGGTTTTAGTAAAATCCGCTTTATTTCTTTTACCTGTTGATTATTAGTAGAAAAAATAATCTGTTAGTTTGTATAAATGATCTGCTATCCGTTTCGTACCTTTTCCATCGACTGGCTGGAGGAATGGCACAGACAGAATAGAACAATGATCGAATATAATACTTCTACAACTTGAGCTGCCATTTGGAGGAAGAAAAGGATTTTCGTGTGCAATGATCATCCATTTTGTAAAATGTGCAACGACCTACCATAGAACGGCATCGGGTACATGGGAATGCGGAACTGAAATGTTATAGCAATAAACACAACTACAACGATCGCGGCTGTCGACCAACCGAACAGCGTGTTTACCATTAGTAAACACTTTTGCAAACGTCCAAACAAGTATTCCGTACGCTGCAGTATACGACGGTACTGGTGTGTAGCGTTCGCTTCATCCATTGTGTATCGATCGTCGTCCACGAGCGACACGGAGAGCTCGGTTGCGATCGCATCCAGCAGTGAGGCGATCAGCTCCATCAAATAGATTTGTAAATTAACACGCACGAGAACAATTATCATTGGAACAACCAATGGAAAACCTAGTGTAGGAGCACGCATCTCGAGATGTATTAACAAGAAGGTACGGAAAACATTTCTGCCAATGCCGGCACTGTACAAAGTGTAGAACGTTGCAGTAAAATGTCTCGTTCGGCGCTTCACGCCACCGAGCAAAGAATTAATTTCCATCAGCTCCACCATTAGCTGCTGCATTCCTGTCCCTGTCGCTAGCGCTTGCACAAGAATAACGAAGCTAGCGACGAGTACGCTGGTGATGATGAACCAACCGGATAAATCTTGCTCCTGCTGAATGATGTAGATGTTGAATTGCTGCAGTACAACGAACGCTATCACACACAAGCTGTAGCACACGTTCAGCAACGATTTCCACAGTTGATCACCATAATTAAATATTGGCATTAAACCGAATAGTTTGAAAACGGCATGATTGACAAACATTTCCATTGTTGCTGTGTGGGTCGTTTGAGCTAATGAGGCGCGGGTGCAGCTTGGTTTGCACGACCACGAAGAATTAAACAGAAAGAAGGCAGCAGAAGATTAATATTAGACGCTTAAATATTCATCGCAGTCAAGTGGCTATAAATGAGCGCGAACACGTGACATGTGCATATTTGAAAAGGTAGGTAACGTTAGCAGAAGTACAAGAACCAACCTGCCAGCTATATTAATTTATATTTCATCGTACTAATTTTGAAAATCGAATTGCAACAATATTATCAGATACGTCCCGACTGATGCCATGACCTGGAATATTGAAGGACACGTGCTGTACAGGTGGCATTAATCTGTGACAATGTACAACTTGCTTACCAAATGGAAAAATTTGAAATCTATTTGAAAGAAATTCATTACGGTGAAGCACACCGGTTGGTGGATGATTTGATTGCCAAGCTGTTCGACCAACTTTCCTTAAGAAGGGGCGCAATATTTCGGGTAAGTTATTACATTCTGCTACTACTGACATGTATTATTACGTTACCTCTGATTGGTTCATCTTTTGCTGTATGATGGAATGCAGGGACTCAAATTTGTGGAGATTATTTATCACGAGCTGTGTCTGAGAGGGGGGAATAGAATGGAAATGTTAGCTTCGAACACATAAACCCTTCTACATTGTTCTTACCTCCCGTACAATCAACTCTCCAAGGTAAGTAGCAGCGGAGAAGTATAGAAAGACTGCCATTAGCAGAACAGCAGGTTCTGGAAGCATTAATTAGTAAAACTTATGCAAACGAATGTATTGCTGATTATTAGTTTATTACCTAGTGTGTGCGTATAGTGAAATTTGTTTTGTTTGAATTCGATTGAGCATACGTAGAACAGCTGAAAGCTTTTTGCAGTAAGTACGTAGAAAAACATTCCTAAAACGACATGAAACACGTCTTTCATTAAAAAATGTTTTATCACCTCCATCACATGAGACACTCACCGTACATGGTGATATTGGATAAGCCACATTCCTCATTCAAGTTGCTGACCGCTCGGAAGCACTGCATCTGCACGGTGGCCAACGTTTTGAGATCTCTGCAAAAGCGCATACTAACATGTTCCGTCACAGTATCATTATGGCGCTTCGTGGTGGCAACCATTTTGTCCAACTGTTTTGCCATGTATCGAATACGCTGCAGTATTTGATTACCGAACACAAGAAACAGTCCGTGCGCGAGAAATACCACAAACAATCCGTACACCTTGAATCCAAGTACGAATCCATTTATCCGATTAATACGCAACACATTTGCAAGCAGATAGCCGAACGATATGATGATTGCACCACCGAAACCTACGGCACAGTTTGACGAAAGACTTCGGGCCGGATCGTGACGATTGTGTAGCGCGTACAGATGGCCATCCATATCTTCCAGACACTGGACAATGGATTCCTTCGGTTTGTGCAAATACTTCATCAGTGTAGATAGCTGAATGGCAAATACTGTGGCCGCAATCCCGAGCAGCATTAGCAGATCGATCACACTTAACACCAGGTCCCGCTGGTACAGCATTTTGCGTAGATCGAACATACAAAGCGTGAACAATGCCACACTCAGTGCAATGATTACTTTTGTGTACAGAAACACGTGGGACGGTTTTAATCGGCGATCGCCGTTACCTATCGGTCCACCCAACAAGTTATGCACGAAAATGACTACAGTTTCTGGTCTCATATTCGGCCCTCGGTCGGAAAAGGACTGTTATTCTTCCAATCTGGCTTAAAGCGTTTTTATGCCTTTTGTGTTCCAGTGTGTAATTAATGATATCACATAATTCATAATGATTCATATTCTAACGATCAATTTAGAGTAACGGATATAAACGAAATATGTACAATGCGAGTATTTCTTTCGACGGCCATAAGTAATACAATTATTTTTCTTGGTGAGTTTTGTAACAATCGAATTAATCATTCATTCAATATCATTCTAGTGCGCTTAGCACACTTTTAACGATTGGCATCAATTGCTTTCGTGATGCCTTCAAATTATGTTGCTGAAAAAACTTGCCTTTCCGTCCCGATGTTGGTATTTCTTCAAGCTGAAAGTTCATATCCTCGCACGCCAGGAGAGCCGTAACAATCTGTGAAATTGTGGCAATTAGTATATTAATTTACATGGTACAACTCGACCTACTGTGCAACGGACCTGTTCTGCTAATCGTTCATCATTGATTGGAACAATGCCAACGTCACGACGCACACTTCCATCCGGAAGTACCTTTAGGCCGAGCAGTATCACAACGTTACTGGCGGTTTCGTTAGCAAACCGCGATAAGTGTTCCATCTGTTCCGGCAGCTTGATGTAATCTTGTACAGCCATCGGGAACCCGGGTACCGACACGGTACGATCGTTTTGGGATATGATTTTCAAATCCTTTTGCAACAACTGATATGCGCTCAGTTCGGACACATCGCTGCGAGCTTGTACGAGGGCTTGGAACAATTGTTCTCTGTGTGTGAGGCGATTCGCTTCCGAAATGTTTCGGTAGGTTTCGATCTTTTCTACTATTTCATAATCTAGCGGTTTGGCCTTATCGGCTTGTTTGGAAAAGTTGACCGTATCTAACACGATGGCCCCTGTATGGATCATGAAAAAAAAAATGGTGAGTGTTATTATTCCTATCGTGAACAGATACTACTTCAAGCTTACCGTAGAGCAGATCCAATGCAGTGGTATATCCTTCCGGTAATTCCACAAATGTTTCTTGGTTAAACATTTCCCGTCCAACTAACGTTGCACATGATCCGACCAGCTCGATCGTTCTGAAAGCCGCATTTGAGTTGAACCGTGCATTGGATTCGATTGGCCGATGGTCGAGAATCCCAATAACGTTCTGTTGCAGTGTCGTAACGTGATGATCCACAAGAATAACATTTAACGCTTGCTGTTTCGCGTTCCAATCGATCTCATCACGGCAAATCAAATCGTCCAGTGCAATTCCATGCCGTTTAATGAAGAACGTTACTTCGGTTTTTAACGGCAGTTCGGCACGAGTAACATTCAGCACCGGAAACACCGCGGCACTATCTTTGCGGTGCCAACTGCCTAATAGTGTTGGTACGTGTTGCAAGTGAAATGCAAAAGCAATCGAGCTTACTGCCGAATCTAAATCGCAGCTTTCATTGCCAATGACTGCGATTTTGCTTACCTTTTAAAATAAATCATACAAATGTAATTTGCCGATGGTAAGGATGGATCTGGACAGCGAGCTTAACGAACTTACGGCATCTTTTATAACACTCCGACATCGCTGCAAATATGTGTTCATTGTTTGAACTGTGTTTTACGCTCGACTGCGGCTGTTTATTTCGTTTATTTGATTAAAAACTGGAACTTATGAAATCAATACCCAATGCAAATAATAAACAATCTCACAGCCGGCAATATGTTGACAGTTTAATCGAGGTGGCTAGAAATAATCGCTCGCAGCAACCATCATCTATAGACCTTGAGTTTTCTGGAAAATTTCCTATTCGTGACATTTCCCTTCGTGTTTGTGTTTTGGTTTGCAAAAAACGAAGTGTACCAAATTTTTTGCCCACAGAATTTTAGTGCATTAAAAATCGGTGCATACGAGTGCACTTGCTGGCAGAGTGTGCAACTTGATGGAATTATACCCCCAGGCAAGCTGGTTGTGGTGTTGGATAGTGGCAAACGTTCGATAGAAGCGTAGAAAAAAGAGCAATATTTTCTCGGCCCATTTTACGTCGTCATTTGAAGGGAACGTGTGAAGTGTTTTATTTTTTCCTCCTTACCCACCATCATCGTCCGCACTTTTATTTGTTACGCAAAAAGAATACGTGTGAGAAGAAGTGACTGTAGAGTCTAGGGAAGGTACGACAGGCACGAAAAATGTCCTTCCGTCTGCTGACCACACGTCTGTACAAACATGGTCGCCTGCTGGTCCAGAACTATCTCAAGCGGGATATACACGTTAGCAACGTTTGGTCAAACCCTACGGAGAGTACAAAAGTGAACAAGATTAACGATACGCTGCGGCATGATCTGCGGATCAACGATTTCCGGAACAACAGCTTCCTGCGGTTTGGTAACCAAGCGCGCCGTCTCTTTATCGACAATGTGCTAAACAGGGTTACCAATCCGTACTCGGTGGATTTGCGGCTGCAAGCCACAAAGAAGTATGTCGACGGCAGTTATAAGCGCGATTCGAAGAAATCAATTCATGTAGTTTTGTTGCCATTTTACAGACTGTTGTATGGCGATTCGACTCCTTTCTTCGCACTGGTCGGAGTGAGCTTGGCTTCGGGAGATGGTGTGCTGACCAAAAACGATGAGCTGGAAGCTGTCTGTTGGGAGATTAGGGTATTTGTCTTGCCTAAGGTGATCGTTTTGGAACATGGACTATTATTGTTTATTCTTTCCCTTTAGCATGCAATGTCCAACTTTCAGGAGAAAGTTGGTGAAAAGGATATCGAAGCCCGTCTAGATGAGGAGTTCGGAATAGAGAACTTAAATATTGGTAAACCTATCGCCAAAGGTTGCTCGGCCGTTGTTTATGCCGCTTCGCTCAAGGAACCGACAGTAAGTGACGAGAGCTCGACGAATTGCGATAGTACCAATAACACTTCGTCCTCATCCGAGCGGAATGCATCACCGGAAGGAAGGATGGAGCAGGAGCAGGATTTCTCTGGCCAATGGAACAACGGTAATAGTGCGATGCTGTTGCCGGAACGAACTGCTTCGGCAGTTTTTCGTCAAATGATAAATGAAAGCGATGAGCAAACGAAAGCGAATAACAATCGCAGAGTACGATTTAATAGTGAAACGAGAATAAGAACGATGTCGGAAAACAGTCCACCAGCAAATCAGGATCATATGAGCGATTATTTGCATGTATTCGGCGAAGAAGATTACAACATCGAGGAATATCCGTTGGCACTGAAGATGATGTTCAATTACGACATACAAAGCAACGCGATGGCCATACTGAAGGGGATGTACCGAGAAACGGTTCCAGCAAAGAGAAGAACGATCGAAAGTGCGTGGGAAAAGAGGTAAATGGTCGAGGACAGCAATCATACCATCAACATGACTGACTTACGTATGCTTGTAACATTTAATTTCTTTGCAGTCTCATGGAAAAGACCAATTTCCTTCCCCCCCATCCAAACGTGGTGGAAATGTACGGCGTATTTTGTGACCAGGTTCCGGAACTATCAATGTCCTCGACGCTTTATCCGATGGCTCTTCCCCAGCGGCTAAATCCGCAGGGCTACGGACGGAACATGAGTCTGTTCCTGTTGATGAAACGATACAACATAAACTTGAAAGATTACTTGCAGCAGCCAGGCGTCGATATGCGCACACGCATTCTACTGTTTGCGCAGCTGCTGGAAGCTGTCGCACATTTGAATCGGCACGGTGTTTCGCACCGCGATATTAAGTCCGATAACATTCTGATCGAATTGCGTCCGAATATGCCACCGACGCTGGTACTGACGGATTTCGGGTGCTGCATAGCTGACAAGCGTCACGGATTGCGCATCCCGTACACCTCGGACGAGATTGATAAGGGTGGTAATGTGGCGTTAATGGCGCCGGAGATTATCGAACAGCTGCCAGGCACGTTTGCAATACTGAACTACACCAAGGCCGATCTTTGGGCTTGCGGTGCAATTGCGTACGAAATATTTGGCAGTGATAATCCGTTCTATTCTGACATGGTACGTAATGGTGTTTAGCTAATGGAAAGGAAACATTCGATATAATGTTGTGTTTGTATCGGACTAATCTTTTCAGCATTCGGCTCTCAAAAATACGACCTATGAAGAAAACATGCTACCAGCAATGGATCAAGATGTGCCGAAGCTGATCCAGTGTCTCGTACAGAACATCTTGCAGAGGAACCCCAACAAGGTGCGTATCGGCCAAGCAAATACGTGGACCCCGCGAACGTAACAAATTAATCATTTCCTTCTTGTTAATAGCGCTTAAGCCCAGATCTGGCAGCGAACGTGATGCAACTGTTCCTGTGGTCACCATCGTCATGGCTACGGGAGCGTTACGTACCGTCCAGCAATGAAATATTGCAATGGTTGCTGAGTCTCACGACGAAAATACTTTGCGAGGGTCCACTGCGGGTTACTCCCGATGGTACGATGGGTCGCCGCACCTACACGGAGTACTTACTGATCGCAAGCTTTTTGTCACGGGTGCGTTTGGAGCGGATCAAGCGTGCGCTCGATTGGATACATACGGTGAATGCTGGCTCGTAAGAAAGGAATGTGATATTGCTATGCTGTGAGTAGATAACAGATAGTGCGGGTTAAAGAAATATATTTATTTTTCACACCTACTTCCGGGACAGTTAGATGTCGTTGAAAGTTAGCTTTTTCCTCAGCACAGAAAGAAAGCCCACCAGGTCCCCTGTTTCGTGGAGGTGCGTCCGTATGGCGTCTACGTTTGGATGAGCGGGATTCATTTCATCAACTGGAAGGAGATGTAAGTAGCACAATGTTATGTCGTTGTTATGTTTAATGTACATGTTCAACAAACTTACGTGTTATTCCTTTTCCATTGTATGAAAGCTTTACGTTTGTTTGGTGATCATCTTGGAACGTAATCTGAAATATTTAAATGTTAACGTTAGTTTACGACGTTTAATTCCATGGAATGGTATCAGTTATACCTACCTCAAGCTGTTTCCGCTCTGGTATGCAAACGATAGAAATACCCATGATTCGTTGCAATTGGCTAAACTGTTCTCTAAACGTTTCTTTTGCATCTTTCATATGTGCTGTAACGAACAATGTTTCCATTCAGATAAAACTGCTGTCTTCCTGGTGTAGCCACAACACACACAATTACCTTGAGCTCCTGCATAATGATTCTGGTGTTCCGGTACTCGGTTTCGTCTTAGCTCGGACTCTTGTACGATAGCTTGTTGAAGTTTAGCATGTACCGCATCCAACTCTATTGATACATTCTGTCGCTGCCGTTGCTTTTCCACACATTCCGCTTCAAGTTCAATGGCCGTGCTGAGCAATTCTTTCAAGTAACTCTGAGTAGGATCATTATTCCCGATCGCTGGAATCAGATTGTCTAACCATGCGTTGCGTGAATGAGGCTGTCGTGATAAAACGGTACGTTTTCTTTAATACTTACCAGTTTCAGGAATAGCCATGAACGGTGTTGTTGAGAGAGATGCCAAAGAAAGTGATGTGCGAAAGGCAGAAATTGATAATTTTAAAACAATAAGCACGGAACCGACGCACGGATGGTGTTTTGCACGGATGGCAAGTTTATTCGAAGCCAAACATAAACAAGCGCAATTCAAATCGCGAAGCATCTGTCAAAAAATCCGTTGAACATTTGCCTAAGGTTCGTAAAAAAACAAGATGTGACATTGTTTGAATTGTGGAGAACGATTGGAATGTTTTGAAAATGTATTTCGGGAAACACGTTTCACACGATGCAGGAATTGATTTAGATTCCTTCTCATCAAATGCAACAAAGTGATAAGAGAGACCGAAACGGCTTAAATTTGTAATGAAATTTGAAAGCCATTCGGAGCAATTGAACTCTCATACCAAGTTGAGATGAATGCAAGTGCAGAATAATTAGAAATTGGTGGAAAACTGTAGTGT
>KI422714.1:13634-52604 GCA_000473375.1 Anopheles culicifacies | reverse complement strand
TGTTGCGCCATTATACACGTCACACTGTCGAGAGATGCAACGATCCGTCGTGTCTCTAGCTCTCCGTTTGATGGGTTACGGTAAACAGGTAATTAGACGAAAACGGTACCGGTTGTTGGTGATTGGGGATTGAGATTTCAGTGTGATAAGTTATTTAGAACACGGTGACGATCTTCTTCTGTTTTGTCTATCCGATAGCTCAATCAAGCTTTAAACGTAGGATGGAGCATGCTAATTTTGGGAAATAAAAATTCCAAATAGAAAAATTGAAGAGACAGTGCTATACGATCCACTATTTTACCTTGGATCGGCGATCCGGTGACCGAGCTGATAGCAGTGTCGGGTCTCATAGGGCAGAACTGGGGATCAAATCTCATTCGGACCGTTCTTCCGTAGTAAGACCAGACTTTCCTACTACGTAGTATCAATAAGGCTCACAAGCAATCTGATCAGCATAATGAAATAAGTCGTTACGCCAACAAAAAAGCAGTACCTAACCTCTAATTTCTCATACGAGGCTTCACAATAATCAAATGTTTACTAAAGTTCAGAAATTGAATAAATCGTTTAAGTTACAGGATCTTCAGTTAATTATTTAACTTGGCTTTAGACTTTTTGGAGGCCCTTAGCGGAATGAACGTTCTTCTTCTTCTTTTGTGGCTCTACAACCTCGAGAGGTCTTGGCCTGCCATTCCTGGCTTTCGTGACTTGAAGGTACCCGTAACAGGATATTCAGTCCTGCGAACGAGGGAACGATCCGAATGGGATTCGAACCTCGGTCCTGCCCGTTCGAAGACCGACACCGCAATCTCCTCACCTACCGAGCCGCTCCAAACGGAATGAACGATAGGTCCCATAAATGTGACGAGCAGTGGGTGAGATGAATTAGAACTGCACTCGAGGCTCCTCCTGGCGGCCTCAAGGTCCCCTCTGAACTCCCCCCAGCAGTCGTTTAGTGTTAGCGTACCATTGAAGGATATACTCTCAATTTCCTACTAATAACTGAAATTGATGTACTATATTTAACATTTTGGCTGTTTCACACTAAATTCCATGGCTCATTGCTGCTCCAAGCCGTTTTCCGATCACTGATCCATGGCGTACGTGGTATGGAATATTTTTAAAGCTTCCTCCATACAATTCTCATGCACGGCAGATGCTGAGGTTGTCGTGTGAAACACATTTCTGGTCTTGGTTTCACTTTTCACGTCCAAAATAAAACTCTCCATCGACCGGGAGAGCGGGGTTTCCCCCCGTTTCGCCATCTGCAGCTTCCCAACAACTTCGTCAATCGGATTTTCAGAACCTTCCCAAATCCTATTCTTACACACACGCCATGCACGACACATTTCCTGGCTAATAATAGCACCAACGATAGTTGTTTTGGATCTTCTTTTTTTATTCTTCACAAACTAAAACTGGAACTTGATTTGTATCGTTTTCCTCCGGTGTTCTCATCGTTCCATCCCTACCCAAGCAAACGAGCGTGTTTATGCTCTAGCGTCTGTTTGGTCAATTTTTATGATAAATGCCCCCAAAATGATTTTTTCTTTTTGTGCCGGCTTTAATTGTGTGTCTGCACGAAATCATTTTCTTGTGAGTTACTAACTTTGGAGCGCATCCAGTAGAAAGCTACTAAATAAAAACATTTTAAAATTGTTCTTTATCCAAAATAAATAAAATCTTGAATAATATTAGGTTCAAACCAGCTTCAGTGGTGTTTAAATTATTTTTGAGGCGTTAACTCAAACCCCCCTGGGGTTGTTCGGGCGCCAGCACACTAATATTAAATATATTGCCCCGATCGTCATAAAAATAAATCTCATCAACCAATTCACACCCCGACCGAACCCTGCCCTGTGTGTAAATTAATATATCAATTTATCACAAAATTAGATTATGCTCTAGGATGCGTCAGATTTCATCGCTATCTACTCAACATACTCCTTCCCCCGTTTACCTTACCCGAATCCTGATCTACACCAACACACCACTACGGGACAGAACCGAGACCACACCAGGTTCATGGTCTTTGGAGCGTATTTGTACGTAAAAATACCTATTTGTTTCATCCAATAATCACATCCAACAGTGTGCTTTTATCAAGCTTCCCAGCATCCAGTGTTGTGTATTTGGAGAACCGCTGCAAAAAGATCTTTACGGCATAAACACACACACACACACACACACAAGTTGTAAGCATCTGGGAATACGCGCGCACACACTGCATTCTAGTGCTCTCGCTGTCGACACCATGCGGGAGTGCTCACGGTGAGCGGGAGTGCGAACCGATAAAGAATGTTGAGAGATTCTGGGTGATAATATGGTGGCCCGGTTCGACATTCTTCCTTCCTTTCCAAGCAACCCATCCGGACTCTCGAAGGTTGGCGGTCGAGGTCAGAGCAAGATCACGCACGGCGACCTCGGCGACACGAACGGGACGTGCTCACACGGCTGGATGCTGTATGGGACACCCGAATTCCAGCATCCCAGCAAGGATTAGCATTCCTTTCGCCTTCATTCTCACACATTATGACACCTCCGAAAATCAATCAACATCAGTAAAGGTAACCGTGATATGCTGCATAATAAATTTCGTTCCGCAGCGTTCCGTGTGCAGCTTAAACTAGACTTAAAGTATTTTTTGCACCTTCACAAATTCCCACACCGCACATAGGGATACTATTTTCCAGCTGAACAAACAACCAGATGAGCAGAAACGGCAAGTATGACCCGTGCTTAACACACTTGTGGCCGCGAACGGGCCACGAACTGTCTGCGTTTGAAGATCCGCGCGATAACTAGAAAATGTTGCCACTAGTGAGCTAAGCGCTAGGTCGCCCCCTCCTGTTCATGCTCTGCGACGAAAAACCCGTTCCGCATGGGGTTTCACATGCCGTGAGAAGGGAGCTGGACGGTTGTGCGAGCAAAAAAGGGAAAACTGTGAGAAAATGAGCACACGTTTCCGTTGCATACCACAAACACTGTCAAACGTTCGTGCGGGTTTTCCGCACCAACACACTCAACGGAACGTTCGCTCTGTTCACTTCAGCTCATTCTCATCTCATTCTCATCTCAGCTGCTCACACGAACGAGAAAATCCCCAACCGCAATAAGGAACTCTATATGCGCTCACAGACTAATCCTGCCTGCCTCTTTCTTTTTATTCATTGTCACCAAACACACACACACACGCAAACACACAATCCGCCTCCATTGGCATGAAGAATGAAAGGTATGATTTGTATTTTCTATGCTTGCACCACAAAATTCCCATCACGACAAGATTGACAAGCCCTCTCACACACGGAAAACTGGGAAATGTGTCCCCCGTTCTATTGTTTGTCGCTTATCACAGAAAGGGTTTTTTTCATTCACCCACACGCAGCTGGATGACAGGCTCTATTTGCACACGGAACACCAAGAATGGTTCAGTACCGAATTTACTGTTCGCACCTGCTCTAGACTCGCACAACAGGCGCTTGCCTGCGCCAGAACAAATGACTCGCATGAACAGAGCGTTCCACTTGCAACGATGCTGCTTACCGTGTGTGTGGAGCAGATTGAGACCTTCCCTCGAGATGTGGTAGGTTCGGATAAGACTTCTGTTTTCCTAGCGCTTTTTCCACGGTGAGGACGCACATCTGTCCCTGTCACTGGTACGAATGCACGCACACACTGCTTTGCAAAGGCAAGTACAAATTTTCCAGGTTATCACTACGGTGACCATGCGCAGTACCATTCGCACCAGCACACTCTACAGTGTTTGTGGTGTGTAAAATTGTGTGCCGAGCTTTGGGACTCGTATCGTCCAAATGTTGCAAGTACGAAGATCCCCACAGTGCACAAGCGCTACCAATGCGGAGCGCCCTCTGTTGGTGAGTAGTAGAAGTGGCAAATATTCGGATTATTTAAAAAATTGTTTGGATTTGAATCATTAAATAGTGGAAAATAATAAACCAAAACCCAACAACTTTCCCAGACTGAAATCTTCGGTAATTTGTGAATTTTGCAATGTTTTTTCAAGCAAAACAAAAGCCGCACCTATCTTTTCGGTTTCTGCCAGTTTGCTTTTTGTCAATCAAAGAAGGCTGCGTCTTTTCAACGGCATGTATGGCACGACAGCGAGGCCGTTAGTCGTACGGTGAGCATCATGCCTCGAAGTCAACTGTCCCATCGATACAACACCGATTTGTATTCAATAAATATGTTCTATAATTGTAAGTGTAATTTGCATCAACGAACAATTTGTGACCATCACTAAATATGCATTTTTATCCAAACAAGTGGAGTTTTGCCGTTTGTTCTGGAACCCGTTCACCTACGAGGAACAACCCGCAAAGCCGTACATCAAACGTAAACGTTCGCGTAAAAGATTCGGTCCTGCGGCACGCTTGACTCACCGTTGCACCCACTGTTCGGCCGCGTTTCGGAATCCTTCTGCGCTTAAACACCATCTGGCGTACAAACATCAGAGCGAGCAGCTTTACATGTGCCCCACCGTAACGACTGCTGACCATCACGACTTGCCAGTGGTTTGCTGGCGGTGCAACAAACGGTTCAGTCACCGTCGGTATATGGCGCGCCATACGATTGCTTCCTGCATTCGCCACGCGAAAAGTAAGTAACACACATCTGTTAGTCTTAATCCACATGGTTCTGTATTTCCGTACTCATTCAAATCCGTGCATCTAACTTGCTACGACGACAATGTGGCTACATAAAAACACACACACACCAAGAGACAGACAACAATGGTTTGGCGAGCACACAGCATACGGAAACGGATTTTCCCACTATGGGATACTTGTTGCTTTTGGTTCATTCTTGTTTTTTTGTTTTTTGTTTTGTTTGTATGCACACAGGAAACGGAAATGATGTTAATTTAGATAGTTTCGACGAGTGGGATTCGTCCCTTCACACACTCTTTGCTGCACAAAACTGATGACCCTAATTCGATACCGCAACCTATATGGCACAACTTCAAACATAACCCGCACGTACGTGTTTTGTATACATGATTGTTAAACAATAGAAGAAAAAATACATAAATAAATATATCGATACTATTCTACGTACATCGTTCGCGGCTGGCTACGCACAACGCATACAAACATTTTGCACTATTTATGAATACCGTCGTCGTTTTGCTGTGTTTGTGTGGGTATCGATTCTCATCGATCCCTGCTACATCCCTATTACATACAATCTGTCGTACAAACCCTACTGTCGCACTGTTGCACCTACAGAAGAGAATGCAAATACAATAAAGTTTCAGTGTTGTCTTAATTGCATGCCCTGTACCTAAGTAGAAAGAGAGAACAACATAATCCTTGCTAACGTACTAAGCGGTTTCCGCTTGAAGATCGTTTTGTTCAGCTATGTTAAGTGTCTGCAAATTTACACACTGCCTGTATCGGTTCTATAGAACTGTGCTTTTGTTTTTTAAAGAGCTGTGCGTATCTTTGATACTGCTACATGATATCAGCGCATAGTTTGCTGCGCAAAAGTTCCCTCGGTTTTCTAAACACCCCGATGCGTTTCGAATGGAAAACGCAAAATTATAATATAGATTATCTCTATATCCTCACGCCAGATGAAGAGTTTCGTGATTGTAGTGCGGGTGTACGGATGGTTTCTTGGTGCAAGTTGGTGTTTTCTTGTTGTTTTTTTTGTTTTATACTGATTCAATTATGTTAAAACTTCTTCTGCATCGAAAACATAGCAATAAACTCAAAATTACAATGATAAACCCGTTTGAGGAAACTATTCAGACTTTGATTCTTAAAAACGCTACCATTCCTTTTCCATCGGTTGCAAACGGTTGTATGTTACCACAGGTCAACCGTTCGAGATTGTACGATTTTGTTTTTCACCATCCAAAACCTAACCACAATGATACAATGATCATACTCGATCACGACCGTTTACAAAAAGTTGAAATTGAATGTATCCGTTACATCCACCAAGTTGATTTCCATCGAGCGGCCCAGCACGAAACACTTCTGCTTTCTGGCGTGCTTACGCAATCCTTAATCCTTTGGCTCCTCTCGGTACCCGTCCGAGTACTGTTCCCGTCCGCTCATCTTCAGGATTGCCTTGCTGTCCGCATTACCGTCCAGCACTGAGCGAGCGCCAGACTTTTCGTCCTCCTGCAGTGCATTTAAGAAAATGATAAAAACAGAAAATATTAGCAATGAATCATAGATAAAGTTCCAAAAAGATTCATCAGGGATTCATTAATCCTCAGAGGTACCGTTAACATGCTTTTAGAGAAACCTTTTGCAATCATTTTTTCCCAATCATTTTTTGCAATCAAACCCAGAACTCTGAGGATTCATGAACCTTCAGTATAGAGATTCAGCGCCATTCAATTTCATGATTCGGAATCGAATTTATCCAACACTAGATCCGATCGGCCCAATACGCACCGCTTCATCTTCTTTCACTGGTTTATCACCGACGCCCCAAACTTCCACATTCCTGATGTTAAATTTCTTCGTAGCGCTCAGCTGAAAGTATCCTTTGTACGTCGTGCAAGACTCGGAACACTCGCCTAAACCGTACTCACTGTCCAACCACATTCCCCAATAGCCATGTTGTCCTCCCATACCCTGTAAAATTGAAACATAGAGAGAGAGAGTAACAATTTAAAAAAAAAATCACACTGAAAAACACACCCACTTACCATCCCATTTGGCATCGTTTGCTGGTGAAGATTCAGATACTGATAGTGGTCATTATAGCCGGTAGTCGGAAAGCATCGCATCTTTGGCCGAAGCGTGAAGAGAAACGAATTTTCGTTCCCGACATAGTTGGGACTGAGGGCCCAAGAGTCTGTCGCATACCCGCCAAAGATGTACCCATTCGCATCCTCCACTATCACCACCGTAGATCCTTGATCCATAATACGACCTTTGGAAGAAACAAATGAATTCCCGTAAATCGCACACGCGGGGGAAAACAACCCTCCCAAACTTACCGAGCAGAGTTGAAAAGCTTTCGCCATGAATTTGCGATGAAAACAGAAAGCGCCACTTGTTTTGTTGCGTGCCGGGTAGATTGGAGTTGATGAACAGCATCTGCGACAGATCGGTAAAGGCCGGATAGTCCGGTACGTACTGGAGTCCCTCGCAGTAGGGCAGCATCGATTGGAGCGCCTCCTGCGGGATGATGCTTTTGCGCGCATTGCCATCCGCCTCCGACGCATTCTTCACGTTGCGATAATGGTACAGGTGGGAAAACACGTGTTCCAGCATCTTCAGGAAGGTTGGGTTTTTATGTAACCTGCCAATTGATAATACATGTTCGGTTTGCGTTTTAACGAACGGCGTTGTTCATCGACAGCAAAAAGGTTCGAGGGTGTTTTTTTTCTGATATCCCTAGTGAAATTTATCTCCTGGGAGCTTGGTAGGGACTAGAGGCTAGCAGGTACGAATACGTAAACAAGCAGATCGATTATTGATTTGTGCAAATGTGTCGCTACTAAAATAATGTGTCAAGAGGTCTTGAAAACTAAAACCAAGATTTTTATTCTAATCTTATCAAAACATTGAAGTTTTCGAGTTATAATCAGTTGAGTATGTTTTGGCTCACAAATACAACATGAACAAAAACCAAATCATGATTTAATTTCGTTCTTCTTCGGAAACAAACATGTCCAAATTCGCAACACGTTCTCTCTGCAGCCAATTGCATTTCACTTACCATCGTTCAGCATCGGCCCGGGTAACCTTCTGTGTGCCCTGTTGCACCACATCGTACGCTAAGCTTTCTGCAAGCTTTTGAATGCAATCCTTTACGATGCGGAAACCTCGCGATTCCCACGATTTGTACTGTGGGCCACCCTCTAGGCGAATCGCTCGCATATAGCTGCTGACGACCGCCTCCACGTACTGTGACCGATACACGTGCGCCGCGCCAAGTGCAAGTGCATGGAATCATTTAAAAAAAACCGCAACAATGAAAGGATCATTTCCATACCATGCTGATAGCGATAATAAAATCGATTCACTTCGCCCCAAGTGGTTCCGCCACCTTGCTACCCTCCCCCCTTACCTCCTTGATAAGCGGATAAGCAATTTCGGTCGATTCCGATTCGGGTTGTTGGCCGAGACTGCACAGCAGCACGTTGATGCGTTCGTCGATGGTGCCCCGGACACAGTAGACGTACAGTTCGGCAAACCGCTGAAATTCCACCACCGGCGACCGGGCACCGAGTGGTCCGAACAGGAAGTTGGTGATATACTGTGCCAACCGGGGATCCATCTGTGAACCCCAGAATTTCTGCCAATGGACATCAAAAGAAGCGAGAGAGAGAGAGAAAAAAAACAGGGTCAACAAAATGGAACGAAGCCAGTTCAGTTAGCAAAAAGGCAACGACCGCGGGACGGAAAAGCCAAGTGTGTGCTGTAAAACAAATAAAACTGCACCAACCATGAGATCATCTTCCTTGATGCGTTCCGAGTTTTTGCTGACTAGCTTAAAGGAGCTTGCCACCACGGGCACTTCGCTCTTGGCCAGCAGGGAACATTTTTCTGCCAGCTTTGTACTTGAGTTGCCCATCGTTCGCTGCTCGCTCTTGCCGTGGTGTGTATATAATTAAAAAAGCGTCAACCAGGACGCATTAATGCCGTATTGCGGTTGATGTGAACGCGCTGGAGACGCTGCGGAGAAGAGAAAATGAGAAACGATATTAGAAAACTGTATAATTGGCAACAGTGTGTAGGCCAGTGAGGTTTTAATTGCATCCAACCCATTTCCGGTCAGTTCATTCGCATTCATTGCCGAATGTATATCCGTTGCGGCAAAAAAAAAACATTTCATCAAACACGAACCTCATCATCGGGTCGTTATCTCTTCAAAAATCATCACCAGACAACTTCATTCATCGATCAGCCGGTCCCAAAGCGCCAACGACCATGAATCACCCCGTATCGCCAACCATCGGGAAACTCTCCAGAAAGGGGTGGTGTGCAATTTTTGTTTTATCTTTTCCACCCATTGTCACACTCGAACCGTTTCTAGCGTACTTCATCGATGCGGTACGGGGCGGTAGTGTTGGGGTATCATAAATTGTTTATTGTACGATCGAGGCACCACCGTTCGCGTTCGTTATCTGCGTTATTTGGCCACGAAAATAACGAGACGGAGAGAAGGGACGAAACAAAAACGGGCACATGATGAACAGCATACGCAAGTTGTAAGATACGCGGTCATGATCCCTTATCGGCAGCTTTTGTGTAGGTTGCAGATCATAGCAGGCGAAAGATCGATAGGTTCCACGCAGCGAATCAAATCAATTTAGGAGCAATAAAACTAGCTTTATTATCGGAGGAGTTAAATTGATGAACCGACCAGCAGTACGGAAAAGTAGGCTGTATTTTTGCTTTAATAGTAAGCTGTCCACTCATTTTGCTTTAAATTATCTGCTGTCTCCAAGGAGGAACTTCATAACTTTCAGTGTATCACATAATCCACACTTTGATTACCGTGTGTCGAAGGAACTTTAGGAGCAGTATTATAGCACTCGAACGTTAAACAAGTTTCTGGCTTACTTATAACGGAAAGGAACACATACAAAAACGGCAATAGAACGACTAAAAAGGAACCACCGAACTGAACGTCGAAACTGTCGCACTATTTGCTCCAAGATGTGATCACATGAGCATATCCCGCAACATTATTAAACCGCACTACGTTTCTGAACCGTACCTATAGCTGGGACGTGAGAGGGTGAATTTGTTTACACAGTGCGCGTGGTGGGGGTGTGCGATTGCAAATAGTAGACCTTCTTCTCACCCCCTTAAGCAGGGTGTCACATTCACAGTGCTACTAAACTTACTATTCTGCTTCCGTACAGAGACACACACACACATAAGCCTTTATTCACCCAATTTAGATTATGACCGCGTACACCTAACTGCATTCGCTAAATCCCTAGCATGCATTCTGCTGCATCCCCATCCGTTATCAGACAAAATATTTACCTTCCCACTTGGGTATTAATTAGTATCGTCGGTGGCACGAATGGACAACCTTTTCACACACAACTGTTGTAAACGAAACGCACATTCTCTGGCATCACAACTCCGATTGCAGATTTTTGTTCCGTTTTTTACACGCACAGTTCGTTGGGGAGCAACTATTTACTATTCACTTCTGACTAGATAAGGGTTTTTTTATTGTTTCTTTTTTGCGCAAGAGAGCAATCCGACCGAACCACAACTTGCGCTACTGCGAGACGACCTAATGCAACTGCAGTTGCCTACTGGAAAAGTAATCCCAACAGGACACAGTGCGCGTATGGTGCACTATCGCGTACCGGGATGAAATAAATGTACCACGACCGTTCGAGCCATCGGTGGAGCAAAGATTTTTACACCCCTTTGCGGTGCACAGAACGAAAACAGTGCAAAAACCAACTGGCCCGAAGGTTGCCCCGTTTCCAACGATATGACAGCTAATTTGCGCAAGACAGTTTGACAGATTAGATCCGGAAATTTTCTCTTTGTATTGGGCGGTATGGATTATTTTAAATATCGATTTAATATAAATCATTATGTGTTGGAAACATTATGAAGAAAACATTCGTAAATAGTTGTAAAAATACAACCTTTGCAACATTTTCAATGTCCTCCGAAGATTGCAATATTTGTCCAGAGCTTCATATAAACAAACTCCCGTTTGACAGCTATCACAAATGACACAACCGCGCGCAATTGCAACACAAACAGAGCAAATATACAAACAGGACGCAGAAAGGTGCCTGCGACGGGACAGTGTATTTTTGAACCGTGTTGAACGCTCTTTTGCATTCAAAGCATGAATAATTCTATCCTACGTGATGCTTTTCAAGTTCTTACCAACGAAGCCAAAGGTACGTATGGTAGTTCCGTACGATCCCTCATCATTAACCTGTTGTTTCCGATACTTTGGTTCGTCAGATTTGTTCCTTCCTGCCAGCATACCGGAAACGTTCGGTATTCCAACCTCACTGGAGTTTGTGCGCGATAATGTGGCGAAAAATCTGCCGCTAATAATGCGCGACGCGATAAACGACTGGCCGGCGGTGGAGAAGTGGAACTCAAAGTACTTTCGGTTAGTACCATAAACCGTGTGGTGTGACCTTACGCGGATCGAAAATGTGTACGCATCTTCGCCTTTTTTTTTAATATGTGTGTGCATAATGTTGCCGCTGCTTGTGTGTCATATCTCGACTTTGGCAACCAATATGAGCTGCTGTTGCATTTTTGAACCACGGCCAAGTACAGTCATCGCGAGAGGAAAGTTTAATTGGACGATCATCTCACCTTTCATTGACGGGGCGTACAACCTTCACAGCTGTGCAGCATGAAATTATTAGCAGGAACGCCTTCCTGCCTGCCGCACATTTGCTACCTGTTGGAGGAATGATAAAATTATGATGGCAATGCACCTGTTCAAGCATGTTAAGAACATCATTCGTAATTTGTTAAGCTCATGCATCTATGGACACACTGCTTAGTAGTATGGATTAGGTTTCTGGTATAGTTTGATGCAAGTGTGAATTGTTTTTTTCTTTTCGTGAATGGCTTAAAATAACCCAAGATCGAACAATCTCTTACCCTTTGTAAGTTCCACAGAGAAATGCTTCCCGGGAAGGAGGTTACTGTAGCGATCACACCTAACGGCTATGCCGACGGTTTAGCCACGCATGAGGAGGAAGAATATTTTGTCCTTCCGCTAGAGGAAAACATGTGTATGGAAGAATTCTTGGACGCGCTGGATCATAAAAAGTGAGTAAGGTGGACTCGGCTGATTACCCCATTTCTTACGTTATATTCTTTCCATACTTAGCCCCGATGTCGTTCCTTACATCCAGCGTCAAAATTCAAATCTTACAGAGGATTTCGAAGAGCTATGGATGGACGTCAATGAGAGTAGCCTTGAGTTTGCATCCGAAGCATTCAACAAGAAGCCAGATGCGATAAACTTCTGGATGGGTGATGAAAGGGCTATCACCTCCAGTGGGTACCACCAACCAGACACATTCCAATTCGATTCTAAACCCATTGCCTTTATCCACAGTGCATAAGGATCCGTACGAGAATATCTACTGTGTGATTTCGGGATACAAAGATTTCATTCTGATTCCTCCGATCGATCTACACAATGTTCCCCGGCGCCATTATCCCATGGGCATTTACATGCAGGAAAACGACGACAAAATAGTGATCGAACCTATACTTGATGGTGAGTGTTGGAGAAATCAATCGTAAGGAGAATATGCGGTCTATATTGGTATGATTTTGTGTGCAGAAATAGGCAAACCACGGCTCATCGAATGGGTTAGTGTTGATCCACTCGAACCGGATCTGGAACGATTTCCATGTTACGCTGATGCAACGACGTACGAAATACGGTTGAACGCAGGTGATCTGCTGTACCTACCAAGCTTGTGGTATCATCACGTGCGACAAAGTCACAAATGCATTGCGGTCAACTTTTGGTACGATATGGATTACGATGCACGTTACTGTTTCTACAAAATGATGGAAAAGCTTTGCAACTATGGTCAATAAATATTATGGACGCGTGGAAGCGTTTGTTGCTGTTACATGTTTATGCGTGTGTTTTACTAATGCAGGAAATGAATTTATTGTCGTTCTAATAAAAGAGTTTATTTATTTAAAGAAAACAAGTTTAACCACGTTGGTAAAGATACTGGAGATGGGATAAATTATTATAAAGCCGGAACCAGTCCAATCAGAAGTGCAGGATCCGTCCGAAATCGTTCGAAATCATCCGAAATTGTGTGGAATTGCCTGGAACCGTCCCAAATTATCCGGAATCGTTTGCAATCGCTCGGACTCGCCTTTTGAAACCGTTTGGAGTCATCCGGACAGTACAAAATGGTGTTTTGGATGATTCAAGAATGGTTCCGGACGACTCCGAACAGTTTCTGTCGGAACTGACGTTTCTATTTGTTTGGAATCGGAACCGGAATAACACTAGTCGGATCAGACCAGGAACCGTGGGTGCGTTCCAGAGAAACCAGAGATCTCTAGACGATTCCTCACTGATGAGGAATATTCAGCATTTATTTCCCATATTAGGGTTTGACTGGCTTCCCCCTGGAACTCTAAACAATCGGGCCCTCCGAAGAGACAAAGGGTTACAAGAACCTTACAACAGTGGGGGATTAACCTGGGGATGGTTGGAGTTGGCGGCCACCAGGGGCCTCACCGGTCCGATGGGGGCCTGGTCGTTCAGCGGGGACCCCCCATCAAGGACCAAGGAGCCATTCCGCCAGGGGCCTCCAGAGAGCTTCTACTACCAGCTACTGCCTTACAAGCCATCTCCAAATAATACTGCCAAATTAAGAAGAAAATAACCGCAGCTTACAGGAAACATTGCGAATTAATAATCACAAACCCAGGAACAAACATCCTTACGCATAGTAATGCGAAAATCAAATCTCTTTGCTGACACATTGTTGGTAAATTTATTTACGTTAATATAATCGTAAAAATTTGGCACGGTACAAAAACAAATATGAACGATACGTGTAAAAGCACGACAAATATAGCTAAAACAATAAATACAACCCCACACTGGAAACATGCAAACTCGAAAAAGGCGTGGGCCGTTGCGTTTCGTCCTGTTTTCCTACGTTGCCTTAGTAGTAACATGCATGTCAGGATTCTGAACCCTTCGTTAGCGCACCATCCGGCCATCCTCCGGGGCCGGGTAGCTCATTGAAACCCGCACGAGGAACGCAGCGTTTGCACGATCTGCGAATCGATTCCACTGCTCAGTGCCTTCTGCTCCAGCTCCAAAATCAAGTCCTGCAATCGACGTTCCTCCATGTACAGATGCCGATTCTCCACCCGATCGAACTCCAGGCTGATGTTCATCATGTGGGTGATGAGCTTTTTCTTGTGGCGCGATCGTCGCGACGCTTCATTATTTTTCAAACGTTCCAGGTTGTCGATCTCCGTCGTGCACTCCTTGCGCATTCTGGATTTTTTGGGATTGAACGCTGCGGGAGGAAACAAGAGCAGAGTAGTCAAACGACGACAACGACGAGGTGGATGATTTACTTACTCATTTCCAGTGGCAAACATGCCAGTTTGGCATTGGTGAACATTTCCTTGTTGAAGGACGAAATTTCGTTAATTTTAGCCAACTCCTCTTGTACGTTTGCAGATATGCTGTCCTCTTCGGAAGTTGTCTCTTTTTTAAAACGCTCCAGCATCAGATTCGGTTGATGAACCTCATCCAGAATGGATGATACTCCCGAATCGGACGGTGAACGAGCCGGTTTGTTCGCTGCCACGACGAGCACTGCACTGGCACCTTCGTCTGCGAGCGAATTACCCAGATGCCGTTTTTTGCGGGTTTCTTCGTCGAATGTGGCCACCATAGAAGGAGATTGCTGGGGCGAGCTGGTGTATTTGTTGCTTTGCGATTTAAGCAGCATAGCAAACCCGTTCATACCGGGACTGGTGTACAGCATTGAACTGCCTCGTTTAGCCATTAATTCCTGATTCAGATCCAGTGTTGGAGACAGGGTATTTCTACTCCCCCAGTTTTCCGGTGACGATGAATCCATACGCATTTGCATCATTCGGTTAGTTTTGTGCTTCTCCAGCGGTTCCGATAGCAGATCGAGCAGTTTCTGCTCTTTGCAGTTTTCACTTATCCGGAGCGTTGGCTTCAGGACCCGTTGCTTGGTAGATCCATTCTTTCTTTCGCGTTTCTTCGGTGGAGACGAACATGGGGAGGTGGTTGGGGAAGACTTTTCTGATTTATTCACCGTGTGGATGTTGTTGTTCTCGTTAGTATACTGATTAAAGCCCGAGCTCAGCATCAGGAGCGCGGAGGCCGCATCAATATCCGTCATATCTGTAAAGTGAGATCGATAAAACAAAGCATTGTAAAACGGGGCAAGAATGTTCGCTGCACCACATTATTCCACACAAAACAGGCACGCCTTTTTTGCGGTAACAGCAAACCGGAAGCATGCTGTCTGCGTATGCGGATGTGATGGATACTTCATATGCTTCATGGAGTGTGTGTGTGTGTGTGGGGGAAGATGATATTCGCCATCGAAATGTGTGCAAATGACCTCGAAGTGTGTTACTTATCCGTACTATACTTTCAGACAACCCATACGCACTATGGTACGGAAAAGTAGCATGATCCGAAACCATGCCCAACCTTTCCCGATGGCGTGTGTGCATTATGCTTTGATCGGTTACGATCATTCATTCGCGGTAGCGATCGTTTATCCAGAACTTAGTTTGCAGATATCTCCCGTACGTATTCGTACTACTTCATACAAACATCAGAGCAGTGCCAAATACGCTCAAGAGACATCCGGCGAAACACGAGACACGAACGATCACAATTGAATCTTTCTAAATCAATCACACGCAATTGATGTCCTTATGTTATACCCTTACCTTGTTTTTTTTTGTCTTAATACAAAAATGGCACAGCTATACGAAACAAAGGGAACACTTTTACGCAGCACAGGACAGGACACTGTACAATCGACACGTTCCGCAACTCGCACAATCTGGACTACACAGAAAGAAGGACGAACGACGAATTAACGCAATGGCCAGCCTATGCATGATTTATATACTAAACGCAACTCAGCATGAATTTTACCCCACGCACACGAAGACGTTCGCATCCGTTCGCGCAGGTACTACGCACAATAGATAACGTGCTCAGAAGCAAATGGATACACAAATGTACCCGTAGTTGTGTCGCGTGATCGTTCGAAACTAGAAACATTCCGTTGCACCGAGGAAATTAACACGTTGAGATGCGGTAAACCGAATGTTACCCGACAAAGAGAAAAACTGCATTGTTCACAATAATTAGAATACGTTTTTCCATATCGACGTTAGTCACGCTGCATCGTTTGCCACATGTTGGCCGGGGTAGTGAGACGGGTATTAACGGTCAACTGCGGTCTGGAATAAGGTCCAAATACTGTACCCTGAACTATTCCAATTAGATCCATCGTTGGGTAATGCTTTTTTATTCTCTAGAGAAAAGAAAGGAGGAGTTGACAATGAAACCAATGTGTAGTTAATTTTAACGGCTTTTTTGGGAACACCTACCCTCTTTGGCCTGGATTTCAGTTTTCTGTCTCATTCCTGTTTTGGGTGCAAACAACACATTACAACTCAACGCCAGTTTGAACACAAAGAACTCGGTAAAATGACTCAAATTACGACTAGCAATCGGTATGATTGATGCAGATAAATATAAAATCAAATCGCAACGATCTTATTGCTTGACACAAGATATTTTCTTGCAATTTAAAAAAAAATAACCCATTCCCCGTATGTTATCGTTTTTTGTGTCATCTTGACGGCATCTCATGCGTTTATACACATCGAGTGCACTTTGGCTGTCAGTTTTGCCTTTTTTCACACTGCTGCGGTTTTGCGGAACTAAAATTTGGTGCTGTGAAAAACAGAACACACACGATCAAGGTAAAACCCGATTATTTAACGCTATTACATTCCAGGTGCACCTGAACCACACCAAGAAAAAGGTACAGAACAGGAGTGTGTAAAAGTTTGGCTGGACAGCATGCATGAAAAACGATCGAGGCGCTGTAAAAGATGTGCTAAAATTACGTAATATAAACTCAGTATGTTTTGCTCCATTTTGTAGATGTCTGAAGTCGCTGGAAGAATTCCGAAACCGGTGCTGCGCGGTCTCCACAATGCCACCATCAAGCGCAACCTGATCGTGTCCAGCGTCCTGTGCACCGTTGCCGTCGTTGCGATGAAGGTGATGCACAACGACCCCAAGGTCCAGGACTACGCCGAGTTCTACAAGTGAGTGCCCAGTGGTGTCCCGTGTGTGGCGTGTGAATAACATGGAGGATTGATCTCTTTTTTTCCAGGACATACGACGCGAACAAGGCTTTCCAGCGCATGAAGGATGCCGGTCTGCTGCAATCGGTCAAAGATTAAACATGGCTCCAGAGCAGAACGCTATTTAGTAACAGAGACACAGAGAGAGAGAGAGGGAGAGAAGAGCGATGTATGATCCACTGGAAGCAAGGTGCGTCATTGCATTCTAGAAACCAACGGAAGTCGTACATATAAAATAAATTCCGGTTGATCCAAACAATTGTGAATAGGTTTTCTGCTCTGCGCGTAAGTAAAGCGATGGAATCCATTGTGAGGTGAACATTATTTTATTTCGCATGGAACGAGCCGCTCTAATCCGTAAAGCATTTGTTCGAAATTAAATTGCTCCTGCGCCATAGGTTCGATCCCAAACAACGTACTGTTGCAAATCATCTGGCGATACGCTTGCCTTCACCTTAGTCAGCGCCAGACGGAAATCTTCGTAACAAATCGGTCGAACCTGATCCTTGGCAATGTCGCCCAGCTGCTCGAACGGTATAGAACGAATCGGTCCCATGGAAGCTTCGTGGCACAGTACCTTCATGTCAGCGCCCGAAAACCCTTCCGTGAGATCACCAATCCGTGCAATTTCCTCCGCCTCCAAGCTGTTGCGTTCTCGCTCCAACAGCCGGGTTAGAATCTGAATACGAGCAGTTCGTTCAGGCAGTGGAATGTACAATCTTTTCACCAACCGACGGCGTGCCGCTTCATCCAGCTCTTGGGGCCGATTTGTTGCACCGACAATTAAAATCCTCTCGTCTTCAGCCGTTGCGGCTCCGTCCAGTTGTACCAAAAATTCCGTTTTTAAACGGCGTGAACTTTCATGCTCCGTATCGGACCGTTGGCAGAGTAGCGAATCAATCTCGTCTATGAACACTACGGCCGGTTGATGTACGACTGCCACCGCAAACAGTGCTCGCACCATCTTCTCCCCATCGCCGATCCATTTAGAGGTCAACGATGAGGCACTTATGCTAAAGAATGTTGATTTCGATTGCGATGCAATGCACTTACCGATGAGGGTTTTGCCCGTACCGGGTGGGCCAAAGAGCAGTATGCCACGGGGAGGCTTTCGCAACCCGGTAAAGATATCGGGCCGTAAAATAGGCCACACCACCGCTTCCTTGATGATGGTTTTGGCGTACTCCAATCCGGCAATGTCGTCCCAGGAGAGGGGTTGAAATCGATCCATGATCTCACTCCGAATCAGTTCCACCATTTTCGGATCAATGTTCTTCAGACGCTCATCGATCTCGTCCTCCTGACTATCGTCGTTGCTACTGTTGTCCTGACTGTCGACCGTTCTGCCATCGTCGGATCCATTGTGTTGTTTTACCTTCCGATCATCGTTTTCAGAGCGCACAGGACAAACAAATTTACTGCCCAGCGTGCGCCGACCTCCAAGAGTTTTGCGGCCATACGCAAACAGTGGTGCTTTGCCGGGGATATTCGATGATCCGTACTTCTGCGAAATTATTTAAAACAGTGATTTAGTTCATGATACCTTCCGGTATAACTGTGGACGACTCACCTTCATGTTTTGTATGTGCAGCTCATCTTTAGCCGTTCGAAAAGCACCACTACCACTTCCATCGTTGCCTTCATTGTGGGTAGGTTTGGCCTTATTTTCTGATATCGAAACAGGTGCTGGGACAAATTTAGTTACAGCTTTGGAACTGGGAACTTTTGGCGTGAATGTTGGATTTCCGTTGGCACTAAATGCTTGGCGAGGAATGGGCTCCGCTTCGGAATAACTATTTGCCGAAGACTGCACCTTACTACCCTCTCGGCTGTCCGCGGTTCGTGGATCTTCGCTTCGATGGGAACTGTTAAGTATCATTGCAAGTGAGGCCGGGGATAATTCATCCTTAGAACAGTTTTCATACTGTCCGTGACAATCGTTGCTATCGATTTCTAGATAATAAAGCGGATCATCCAGCATAGTTTCGGTAATTTCATAGTCATCGTCGAAGAACTCCGGTGCCTGAGCGTTCAGAAGTTCGGTTACTTCATCACAATAATTGTTAACACCCTCAGGATTGATCATCAGATCTTGGTACCTCCCTAAGCGTTCCTGCAGTACGTGGGCCGACAGTTTTTCATCATATCTGTAACAATGGAACAGATATTACGACCGGTCAATATACCACCATACATATCTCCATGAAGGATGTACAAACATTTCGAGAGTTTCTTTATAGAGTAGAAAGTTTAAGTTTCGTAATTCATCCACGGCATCGTTCTGGGTTTCCTTTTCTTCTATTTCACGTAAGCAAAGAAACAATTGCTCTGCAGTAGCAGATGAGTCTTCCATTTCACAAGTTTGCCGCGCTGGTTGATCAAGGGACCAAATTCAAAACAAACACGCACGCGCCCAATTCAGCATCTTCTTAATGCACTACGGGTAGCGGATCGAACAATTGCATAGACATATGGTCGAGTTTATTTATGTAAAAAGCACACAACATGTGCATAATTCCGTATAGATTTGATTAAAAATGTAAATCTGTGCTTGAACTATTCGCATTTCAAGTATGATCTGATTTTCCATGAAAATACTTCAAATACGTAGATCTTTTTTTTGTTACAAAATGCTACACTTTTAAGATTTTGTATGGGTCTTTCATTAAGAAAAGATATTTTAACTAGCACTTATCTACGCCAATGATAAAAAGCATTGTGTGAAATAGATAAAATAGAACAAGCATGAGATTGCAATGCTTATTTTCATGGGAGTCACCCATTGTGCTCTAGGGGGTTTCCGAGCGTAGAACAGTTCTTTTGCCAAAAAGAAAATGTCAAAGTGACAGCAACATTTTTCGCCCGGAACCTGTGGCCAACAGAGCTGTTATACGATTCGTAACCAAGATTTATACCCGTCCAGTATATAAAATATGAAAATGTTTAGACTTCAAAAAATTAATCAATTTTCTGCAAATCATTTGCGATACAAATGATTCTTCAATAGTTCGTAGAAACAGATAACAATATGCATTCGAACATGTTCGAAAAACAAATTCGACTCCCAACTTTCGCCCCCGATTTCGATTTCGCCCCGTCGGGGTATGCTTGCTCTCGCTTGCTCCAACGCAATCCGGGCTCTGTTGCACTCTCACTCTGCCCAGTAAAATACAAGAGAAAGAAAATGGGAAAAAATGCAAATGGCGGTCGTTGTTATTGTTCGATTGTAACAAACGTACTGAATTTTCGCTAAATGCAAACTTTCCACGTACAGTGCAGCCCGTAAACTAGTGAACTATGTTTATTTGGCATCTGGCGATCGTGTTTTCGTTATTGTTTGGCGGCAACTGAGCGTGTAAAGTGGATTTTTGTCGTCGCAAAAAGTGTGTCACCCTCGGCTTCTCGGCTGAGCAAGGCTCAAATGGGTAAGAAAGTGTACAGTGTACGACACCGTCGGGGGGCCAATTGAAAATGCTTCGGATGGGTAGTGCTGTGGATTTATTTCCGATTCGTGATGGGCACAAAATGTAAAGTTTTGTAGCATTTCCCAATTTCTGGTGCGTAGGTGAAGCGTGCGTGTGTTTGAAAAACTTCCCCGTCGGAAGACAAGCGGGACCACTTCCGTCCCCGTTTAGCGTTCGACGGTGGTTACCACCTTTTTGTTCTCCCTCAGGCGAAGTATCGGTTGATTCCCGATGTAAAGTGATTCGAAATTTATATCGTACGTGCAGCGCTAGGTGCTTAAAGGTTTTTATTCGATAAACGGTTGTATTTTAAAGGTGCTTGTTCCAGTGTTGTTGGAGGTGGTGGTGGTAGTTGTCAGTGAAGAAGAGAAGAAAAAATCGAACGTTTCGATGGAAATTTGGCCTTCCAGCAAATCATCGTGGTGCTTCGGTGGAGAAAAATATCTCGACCTCGCCTGAATCTATGCAATCCGGTTACTATATTTCCACATTTGAAGGATACAATTTGCAGCATTAAACCTCGAAAAATGGAAATCAAGAGCGCCGTGGAATTACAAGCTAGAAGAAGAAGTACTGGAGTTCTTTTTCGTGTTTCGTGTCGTGACCGTCCCTCTCTTTTCTTGGTTGTCACGTCTCTGTCTGACAGTTTGATGAATTGTGCGTGAGTTTGTGCACTGGAGCCCGACGTTGGTGTGCCCCATCATGTGTACATATCGTATGCGAGGTGTACGCGCGTGTGTGTGTGTTTTGTTGATTTGATTTGGCATGTGTGCGTGCGTTTGTAGTTGCCATCCTGCTCGGCGACGATGTTTATTGTACACAGCATAGAGTGTACGGGCATGAGTGTGTTGGTGGCGCGGTGGATCGGTGCGTGGATGCGGTTCTTGCTCAAATTTACCCACATTGCTATAGAGTCGTGCGTGCTTGCCTTTGCGTGCGTGTCGCGTGAAACGCGAACGGGAAGCAAATCAACGTTGTCAAACAATGCGAAACTGATTTCTGAGCATTTCGGTGTGCAAAAAATCCAATTCCCAAGTGCGATAATGGACGGTGTTCGAGAAAATGCCGTTTCCTGAACAACGCGTTTGTGTACACGACTGTGTGAGCATCATATTTCGTAAATGAAAATGAGTTAATTTTCATGCAACTGTGTGTATGTGTGTGTGTATGTGTGGGTGGGTATGTGTGAGGGAGGGATGTATGTAGTGCGTAAGCAAGCGAGAGGGAACGAGTGGCCGTTGTTCATTTGTGGGTTTGCTGCTTGTTCGCTTTTGTAGATGCATATACACTCCTACATATTGAGATGAGAAATTGTTCGATTTGCTGCTACTCAAAACATACGGTAGTCACATACCGAAGGAAAATGCGGTCCAGCGCGTAAACATCATCGCCGAACAAAGATGGATGAAAATGTGCTTGGTAGCATCGAAGTAAGCTTTACTCTCGATTAGCCATCGAATTTCGTCTGCAGTCCAGCGTTTTGCCCCAGCGAATAGTGCCCAATGTGTGTGCGTTGTGCGCGTGTGGAGCAAGTGTGCGTTTGCTGTTTGCATGTGTGGTGTGATGTGTAAAAAAACGTTTCCTAAAGAGAGGCACTGGGAAAATGCGTTTGAATGAAGCGTTCCGTGTAGGTCGTGTTGTTCTTTTTCGCATCAACAAACGGTGCAGGGTTGGAACGATGCGCCGAAGACGAGAAGTGGAGATAATTTTATATCAAAAGTCCCGTTTCCGGGAAACGCAGCAACGCTATGGAATAACTTGAAAAACAGGAAATCCTCCAGCACTGATTATGGAGCGGTTTTGCACCGTGTGTGCATATGTGTGTCGTACATGTACGGATGTGTGCGTGCGTGCGTGCGTGTGTGGGTTAAAGCGTGTACGAGCTATGTGTGCGTGTAGGAAAAAGTAGCGAGAGAAGAAAAGAGAATCGTGCGGTCTCAAATTGACGGGATAGTTGAGTAAACGAGAGGTTAAAATTAGGCGCGAAAGAGAGTAAGAGAGAGAGGGCGCAAATTTGTTGGCCTTCAGTTTCACAGCAGGTTGAGCTGAGCGTGTGTGTGCGCGGATGTTGTGTGAAAAAATGTAGTCCATCTCAGTCACACGCAGACGAAAGGAATACATTTTCCTTTCCTGTCATAGTTTAAAATCAAAATGGCTGCTTCTCACATTTTCGTCTGGTGCGAGTTTGTTGGATTCTGGTAGAAAAAAATGTATGCTGTTTGGGGAAAATAGCACTAGTCGAAACAACACATTCGAAGGAGCTTGCAATGGAACAAATGTTGGCAGTAATGTTTCGAGAACGCACGTTGTGTGACGATTCATGATTCTAGGTTACATAATTGTGATGCGGAGAAGGTATCAACTCTGGCAGATATCAGAGCTGCACTTTCCCGGTAGCATCATTAAATATGCTAAACAGAATGTGGAGTAAAGAAGCAAAGTACTTAAGTTTTTTGTTTGTTAAGAGATAGCCTAAAATGATAAATGAATATGGTTGTGTATGTCTGTTACAATGATTTATCATCGTCCTTAAAATGATAAATTTATATTTTCTTAGTGGTTTGTTTCTCCCTTTCTTGCACACACAGATACGGTCTACAAACGCACACTCGCACATGTAGTTGATTCATGTTTCTTTCTCATTCGCTCTCTTGTTTTGTTGTGCGTACATGTATCGTGTTCGTCCCTCCCCCCCACCAGGTAACAAGACATTGTGCACCAACACTATTGTAAATATGTTTCATGCTGAGTTAACCATGCCAAAGGAGCCAATATATGCGTGATATCGAAGGAGCGCCACCGAGGCAACCAGGAGTTTTCTTTACTTCTTCTGCCCACGAGAGCTTCTGGACGCGTACCAAACCTGCTCCCCTTGAGACCGGTTTGTGAGAGAAACGTCAAATTGGCTTTACGTTCCGCAGCGACTCCACCGATAGGATATAAAAGCTGTATAAAACGTTCTGTATGGGCTCCTATATATCCTTTCCGTTGGGTTCTACAAAACCCAACAGTAAAGAAAGCTTTGCATAAATATGACAGCAGTTCCCGCCTTTACAAAAGCGATTGCAAACTCCTTTGACGGTGTAGTATGCGCGCACGCCTATCTTTTGATAAGAGAGAAGAAGCATAAGCGCCCAGTAGAGCAGGAAGGCATGATTGACGAGTTGAGAGCGAGCGAATAGCCACACGGGTGTGAGCATTTCTAAATCCCGCGTGCAATTGAGCCGTTGATGGTGTGATATAAAAAGTAACACCATAATTACGATTTGTTTACGATCAATAGGTATCAATTGTTGATGGTACAAACTGTGAAATTTAGGCAAAATACAAGGCGCTATTTGTAAGGAAGATTTGAAGCAATAATGCACTCGTTAATGCTTACTAGAAAAATGGTACTACCGGCAATGTCTCATAGTGGTGTGTCCCATTCGACAGCACCCGCATTATTGAATGGCATGATACTGATACAATCAATGGTGCAACAGGTTGTGCCGGTTTCGCTTCGTCTGGACCTCCGGCTGTGATGACGGTTCACTTTGAGCGGATGTTGAAATAACAAAAGTGCGTAAAAGATTACTTGACCACTTTTTACTATTCTGTCTAAATGGCCACCCTTGTACGTAGCATAGATTCTAGCATGGGAAGAGATGTTTGAAACCCATATGTGGTGCCATAGTAGTATATCAAAAGTTCAGAAAATGTGAAAGGTCGTAGGGGGTCAGCATGGAGTTTCGTGTTTAAATAATCAAGGCACCCGTCATCGTTCTGGCGTATCGCTTACCATGCGATAGCAGTGACCATACCAACAACAAGCTCACACACACAAATACGCACAAATGCACTTACACAGCATGACCGCACGTAAATGAATGATTGTAAATATCCTCTCACCGGTCGAGGGGTTTCGATTGTAGTTTTAATTATTCTCTGAACAAAAAATGTCCCTTTATCAAAGATTGCTGCTAGGTAGAAATGTGTGCGTTGGTATTAGCAAAGCGGATGATGCTTACTTGATGTTTGCATTCTTTACAATTGCTACAGAATGGCGGCCGATAGTGACGGTGATCAACAGAAACGGACAAACAGTAGTAGTAGCAGGCGTAGAAATGCCGGAAGCGAAGGGTACCGAAACAAAAGCTGCACCAACAGTAGCAGCAGCAGCAAAAGTAGCAGTGTCAGTGAAAATCAAAGCAATAGCAGCACTCTAAAGGCGGTTGTTATATGCGAAGGAAATTTGCACGATCCCGACTTTCCGACACGACTCGAAAGCTTGGTGGAAAGTTTAGAAACGCTCGTAGAGGAAAAGCAACCCGGCGATGGCGCGAAGGAAAGGCAGGATGCCACTGGCAAGCTTACGGTCGATAAGGTAGGTGTATGGTAGTGGTGGGATGCGGACGAGAACCAGCTATAACACACGGTATGCTTGTTTGGTTTGCAGGTGGAACCGTGGAACAGTGTGCGGGTTACCTTATCGATACCGAAGGAAGCTGCTATACGGTTACGGCGACTTGCTGCTGAAGGAAACAGCGCCCTTCGGGCTCTTGGCATCCTGTCCGTGCAGTTGGAAGGAGAAACGGTACTGTCGTTGCGGTTAGCCGGCCAGCAGGAAATTGTTTTGCGGACGGGTTAGTATTTTCTGTTTCGAGTGGCAGCACACGTCTCCGGACGGTTTAACATGCCAATATATGCGAGCTAATTGTAATCTACGATTCGTTCTTGTAGATAACACCGCGGCTGATGGTGCAGTTGCTGGCAGTAGCAGCGGAAGTGCTGGTGGTTTGGGCGAATTGACGCGTGTTCTGTCGCAGCAGCAACAGCAGCAACAGCATCAAGCTGGTTTGCAACACCAAACCCAATCACATTCTTCGGGATTACACCAGCCTCAAGGCGTTTATGCCCAACAAATACCTCCGCAACAGCAGCAACAACATATTCTCCACCTGCAACAACAGCACCAACTTCAGTTGCAGCAACAGCAGCAGCAACAATTGCTGCACGGTGCACCGGATGGTGGTAATCCCGGTCCCAGTACCTCTAAGGCCGTGCACTCGAATCTGCCGAAAACGCTCAGCAATGGTCCACTGCCGCTGGATGCGGTCGGTGTCAGTGGAGGCAGCAACGGACCAGCCGTTATGTTTAAGTCACCAAACACAATCTGCCCGATGGACGGCAAGGTTCCCGCCCATGTGCCAAATGTGGTCGATGCCTGCGAGTATCCTTTCGAAAGTATGACCCAGGCAAGGGTGATACAACGGCGCGAGAATACGCTCGGTTTGGTTGGCAATAGTGTGGCGGTAACGGCTGGTCCCTCCATAGCCACAGTTGCTGGTGTCGGCGTTGGACTAACGGCTAAACCATCGAATGGTCCATTTGTGGCGTCACCCGTTAGCGTCGGTCCAATACAACCACCACCACCATATCAAACGGCAGTGGGAGCCGCCGGGTCTGTTGTAGCAAAGGACGGTCTGGTTGTACCACCGACGCCGGTTGGATCTGGTTCGCTACCCGTTCAAGTGGGCCCAGCGAGTGCTGGTAACAATGTGGCCATGTCTAGCCCTTTGCTGGTGAACTTGCTTCAAAATGAAAACAACCCGCAGCAAACAGTTTCACCCCAGCAGCAACAGCAACAACATCAACAGCAATTAATGCGCGGTGTAGGGCAACCCATTCTGAAACAAGAATTGCTAATAGCCAGTGGAGCTGGTGGTGTTGTGAAAGGTGGTGTCATTCCAAACATGCAGCAACCGGCATTACCTGCGGCGCTATTGACGCAGCAAAGTGTTGTCAGTGGCAGTTCGGTATCGAACGTGAGTGACAATGATCCGAGTGTGCACGGTGTTGTAATGGGAGGCGGAAACCTTAAGAGTGGTGGCGCTGTGAACCATCCAGTGACGAGCGTAAATCAACAGCAATCGTCGCAGCAGCAACTAGTGCATCATCCAGTGATTGGCGGGGCACCAACGATGGCCACGTCCATGGTTTCGGCAAGAGCAACGGCAGTTTCTGCCGTTGCTCAACAGCAGCAGCTGACCTTAGTGAATAGTAATAGTCCATTGCGTGGAACTGCGTCCACAACAGTGCCGGGTGTGTCGGGCGCGATGCTCAGTGCTAGTGGTGTGAATAGAATTAATAATATGACTCCAATGACAGCACCAGCGGGAGCTGTAACACCAGCGAACAACACTAGTGACAGTAACAGTAACAATCAGAGTGCGTTGAATGTGTCGCCTTCTTCTCTAGTAACTCCACCATTGTCAGTGCCTTCAAATAGCAACAGCAGTAGCAGCAACACCACCTCCTCCACCCTGAACACTATTAAGTTGCAGCGATACAGTCTCGTGGCGGGCCCATCTACGAGCGGAGGTGTAGCGGTGGGTGGGTTGGGTCCAACCGTTCCACGTGGTGTCGGTGTTGGGCTACCCGGTAACAATCGTGCACCTGTGATGGGACCGTCGCATAGTCATCCTCAGGGAATGCGGCCGCCCCAATCTCCATCTACAGCGTTCCAACTGCAGCAGGACCAACTGCAGCAAATGCAGCAGCAATCACAACATTCCCAGCAATCGAATCGGTTTCCGATTCAACAGCAGCAACCATCGCCGTCTCAACAGCAACAGCTACCCTTTCGACAGCCAAATCCAATGCCTCCTGTACCAGTTCAGCAGCAGCAGCAGCAGCTTCCGGCGGGACATCAATCTGTTGGTTATGCTCAGCGATGGCCAACGTTGCCAATGGATTCGGCGACCAAGTCAGGCTATCAGGAGTTTGCACGCTTTCAGATGCAGTACAATCTCACTCAGCAGCAGTTGAACAAACCTACGGCAGCGCTGGGACAGCAGCAGCAATCACAAACGTTAGATGGAGTCACAGCAACCGCAACTGCCGCACCGAATGTTAGTTCTGATCCGCTTGAACTGGGCAATTGTCTGGTGGATCTACCAGATTTGGCGAAGAATGATTTAGACTCGTTGCTACCAACCGATCTCGACAGTAGCGCATTTCTCGACACGAAGCTGGAAGATCTGGACGAGCTGGATCTAATGGATCAGCAGCAGCACCATCATGCTCTGCTCGGTGCGGCAGCGCTTCCGCAACCAGGTGATATTGCAACGGCCAGTGCTGCTGCCGGTACACTGCTAGGCGGTGCGTCCGGTAATACCTCGGTAGTAGCCGGACTCACCGGCCTACCGTTGGGGGCATCTGGCGGAACGATGATGAACGATGTTCAAGCACGGGAACGACGGTGGAAGGCGCAACTGCTAATCAACCCGCTAACGGGTGAGCTAGAAGAAACGCAGGTGGAAGAGGGCAGTGAAGAAGCGGATAATGGCGGTAAAGCAGGAAAGCAGGGCAAATTAAACACAGTGCGTGTAAATGATTTCCCGCCGGAAGTACCGAATTCGCTGTATTCGGATGAAGATACAACGGGCAGTGCTGGAGGACTCTCATCGTCCCGGTTCTTCTCGGATGCAAGCGATTCCGATCGCCCTTCACCATTATCTGGGGTAGTGAGCTTAGAAGGAGGAAGTAGCATCAACACCATGGGTACTGCAGCGTTTGGTGGCGTACCCGTTAGCAGTGCACCGTCAACATCTATTGCTAGTAATAGTAGTAGTGGCACAATGTCCATGCCACTGTCGACGAGCACAGGCAAACCTGTCAAGGTTAAAAAGGAACGCGCGAAACCGGTCAAGGGCAAGGACAAACTGAAATCATCGCTAACGGTGAAGGACAAGCCGAAGGAAAGGGCGAAAGCTTCATTGAAGGCAGTCGTAAAGCAGAAGGCAAAAGTGCTTGCTACGCCAGTGTTACTCGTCGATGGAACAGGGTCCGGTGATTCGCCGAGCAAAAATGGAACCGAGCTCAAGCTTCGTTTGAAGCTGGAAAAACCCGAATCTATTGCCGTGCGCGATAGTGGCAGTATGCGTGCAGGTGGAATAGGTGTTTTATCATCGGTGACGGTTGCTTCCGCGAGTTCTGTAGCTTCTGTTGTGTCTGCAAACGCATTAGCATCAGTTGAAAGGTTGGCACCCGAAAGTGATGGGACAGCGTTGATGACATCGTTGCAGCTAAATCCCGCTTCCCACGTGCAGCAGTCTCTTGGCGCTACATCTACACCTGCGATAGTCAGTTCCGAGGCGGGAAGCAGCTCCATCAGTAGTGCAAGCAGTTTTGCCACCACATCTACGTCACTCGTTGCCAGTTCGGTTACGCATGCTACTGGTAACAGCCACAGTAGTAGTAGTAGTAGCACAAACAGCAGCAGTAACAGTATCGGCACTAGTGTGCAAGCTGCTGCTAGTACAGGAGAGGAGTTACGTGTGCCACCGTTACACATAAGTTTGCGGGGGAAGAACTCCGTGGTAATAAAGAATTCCCGCAAGGATCGTAAGAAAAGTCAGAGCGGTGGTGAAGACGACAGCAGTGACGGTGGTGGCGTTGCGAAACGAACCTCCACCGTTAAGCGCAATCCCGTTGAGTTGAGCGCTCCGAGCTCTGGTACTGTGACGACCGGCATAGCATCATCATCCCCACCTGTATATCACAATCACACCGGTGCAGAAACGGGAGCACTGAAAAGTTCCGGCTCGGACGTACAGTCGGTTGAGCAGGGAAATGAAGCACTGTTTAGCTCGCAGAAACGTTCGGCTGTGGAGGGAACGAGTGAAGGTGGTAATGCAACTGGCATAACATCTAGCAGTCATTGTCCGAATGGATACGTTTGTCCGGAAAAGAAACGAAGGCTTAGCAATGGTGGTAGCAGCATTAGTTTAACAGCAAGTGGTGCACCAAGCACGTGTGTCAACAGTAGCAGTAGTAGTAGCAGTGCAGCAGAAGCAATGACCACCCCGACGACCGTAACTACCAGTGTGCAGGAAATAAACGATATCTATGAGTCGATAGTAACGACGAGCGCAAGCGGACCGATTGGTTCGACCAACGTCGGCACGGTACCTACATCAAATCTACTCCAGTCGGCTACAAAAAACTCCAAGAGCTCCGGTGCGAATAATGCCAACAGCAGTGGCGGCAATAACATAAACAATAACAATATCAATATTAACAATAATGGTGGCAGTTATGGTAAGAATCAGAAAAATCTCGTCAAAGCGTCGTCGATGGACAGTGCGGTGAGCACGGCAGCGGTGGCTTCACAACCAGCAAACGTGTCTTCGGTATTGTCCAGTGGGACGGACAGTAGTAAGGAAGAGAGAGCAGCTGTAACATTAGCATCATCAACGGACACATCTTCAGTAAACCCCATAAGCTATACAACCGACAGCAACACCATCATCACCACCACCATCACTACAACAACCACCACCACACCAACATCTACCTCAAGCGAGAAATCCTCCATGAATGTGGAAAACCATCCTCCCGAGCGACAGTGCGTAGAGGAGGATTCACAGCAACAACAGCAAGAGCTGAACAAAATTAACACCATCCTACATCACGATCATCAGCATCACCACCATCATCATCCGGATCAGTTGCAGGAACATCATAGTAATAATCGACCACCGGAGCAACTGTTGGCGGACGGGCCATTAGAGGAAGAGGGAAAGACAAGCAAACCCGACAGTAGCGTCGGACCATCGGCAGATGTGGCAGCAGGGAAAGGTTCCGCTTCTGGATCGCCTCATTCTCCAGTTGGCGGTACGGCAGGCACATTGACAACAGCGGGCAGCACAGTGGCGGGAGTGGCCGTTGGTGTAAACCATCATCTACTTGGACATTCGAATGTCAGGGGCTCACCAGGATCTCAGGCACAGGGTGAGGACAGTGGCATTGAGTCGATGGATGCACTGTCAGAAAAAAGTCCCCATCAACTTGCAACGCACAGTCCGCAGGGTTCGCACAGCGGCAGTAGTGGAGTGGGCAGTAACGGAGGGCAGTCTGGCAGCAGCGGTGGGGCAATAAGAAACAGTAACAGTGGCTGTATGACGAGCAGCAGTACAAACACTAACATCCACGAGGGAAAGGAAATGCTTCCGGTCAATAGTCACCAGTGTGATGGAAAGGTGGAGGAAGGGAACGAAGCTGGTGACGTTGAACATACGCGGTCTGAAAAAGGCATTCCGGAAAACCAAAAAGAACTGGTCAGTACACCGTTGCTAGATGCAAACATGGAGGACTACAATGATATTGAGGCGGCATTAGCAAAGATGGAAGGTTTGAATGACCTTACGGCAGCCATGGTCTGTAGTAATGCCGATCCGAAGTTGAATGGCGATCATTCCATACTTCTAAAACCCGCAAACATGCTCGATCACAATCATCATGATACCGGGCTGGAGAGCCTAGACCAGACGACGAATCTGAGAAAGATCTTGGACATGGGTTTGGAAGAGGAACAAAAGCAGCAGAGTATTATAGACACCGAGAACCTTCTCGATGAAGCTACACACAAGAAACATAATCCACAAATCACCCGGCTGTCGGACGATATTGAAGAAGAAGTGGAACAGAAGCATCAGCAGCAACAGCAGCAGGCAGTTTCGGATTCGACGGTGGGCAAGAAAAAGACCACCGTTGAAAAGCGGGACGGTATCGGGGGCAAAAATAAGACATCCATAAAAACGTCCAGTATCGCTGAAAGAGAATTGCAGAAACATCATCAACCTCATCAGCAACAGCAACAGCCTAAGCAGCATTTGTCGTCAGCATCCGAAGACATCGTCTCGGAGAGCAAGCTGATCGCTAAGGAACCTGCCGGCAACAACAATCATCCGGAAGATGATCGAAAGATACTGCCGGTCGTTGCGTCAGATCTTGACTCAAAAGCCCTCGACGGGGGTATCTCCGTTTCACAGCAACCTGCCGACGAATGTTGCAACCATAGTAAAGATATCCCTAGTGTGAAAAGCGAATGTGATAGTAAGGTAATGATGTTAGTGGACGATAAACAACACTTAGTTAAGTCTGATCCCGACGAGGCTATCGTTAGTAGTGTAAAGAAGAGTTTAAGAAAATCTTCTGATGAACGGCAGTCAGTTACCACCGTTGTCACCACAGCTAGCACACAGGCTGTTGCTGTTGCTGTTGCTGTTACTGCCCCCGTTACTGTGAAGCTCGAACCAACACCACCGTCTCCAACCGGCACGTCGTCTGTTGCTCCCGTGGGCGAATTGAAGGTAGAGCCGAAAAGTCCCGATACTGCCGAGCCGCATATCGAACTGAAGCCGCGCCACGAGCAACCACCACTGTACAGCTATTCCAGTGAGAAAGCGCGCGAAAGGCGTACGGCTGCTGCGGCTAGCGATGGAATCCTAGTGGGAAGCGGTGTAAGATCCCGAAGAAACTCTTCTCTGGCATCGTCATCAACCGAGTCGAGTGAAACAAACCCAGCGTTAGATTCGGAGAACGAGTCGTCTTTGAGTGGAGTGCCTTCTGCGGGCAAAAAGACGTTAACGAACTGCGCTAGTGGTGGCGGCATGGTCGTTGAACAGGACAGTGATGTGGCTTGTACTACACGTACGGCAAAAGCAAACGAACAATCGGCAACATCAGGCAAAGGTGTCGACGGTCATTTGCCGTCCGAACAGCAGCAAGGAAAAGAGATGTTAACTCAACTTTCGATAGAAATTCCATCACACTCGGATAGTGGAGAGCATCGAATACGGACACGTGCATCCAGCAAATTGGAGAGTCCTCTAGAACTGCCACCACGCCAGAGTCCTTCTGCTTCGGCGATTGGACATGATTTGCATGGTTCTGTGCCATCCGGAGCGAGTAACAGCAGCAGTACGGGAAGTAATACTGTATCTTCAGCAGCTAAAAATGGTTCTGCAACGACGACGGCTGGCAATGCGAAACAGCAAGCAGCTAGCTCATCATCCAATGCTGTTGGAACTGTTGCTGTTGCTGCTAATGCATCAACCACTACTGCTGCTGTTGCAAGTAATGACCGGCAAAGTCCAAAAGCGACCTCCATGGCTACAAGACCGGCAGCGAATAAGCGGAAACGGCAGGGATCGGAAAGCTCGAACCAGTCCTGTGTGAGTGATGATGTTCCGACACGTGCCAAGAAGTCTCGTAAAGCAGCAGCAGCAGCAGCTACGTCAGCTTCCGATGCGAGTACGGTTGTTTCGGAGACAGCGAAGCCTGCGTTACGGAGGTCCGCGGAAAACACGCTCGCCAAGGGCCGTGTATCGAGAAAGTCAGCTAATGCGGCAGCCGCTGCGGCTGCTGCTGCGGCAGCTGCAGCTACAACTACCACTGCTACATCATCAGCCCCAACGACAGTCACTATTGTTGCGGACTCCTCCGACAGCGACGAACCTTTGATTGAAATTGCGGGTAAAGCTCGAAATTCTAAACTAACCTCCAAAATCAGCTCAACTTCTACCACTAGCAATGCTACTACTTCCTCTACCACCATACAATCTTTTACCGCTACTTCTTCTATTACTACTTCTACTCTCACCTCTACTACTGCTACCACGACCATCAATACTATTCGCAACAATACCACCACCAACAACAACAACAATACTTCGACTACAAATTCTGCTTCATCTTCCTCAACCTCCTCGTGTAAAACCATAGCGTCAGCAGGTGCTGCAGGTGATCGAACTGCCGTATCCGCCCCCAGTGCCAGCGAACACTCGCCCACGGCGAACCAGTCTGTGCCGGTGGGTGGTGGTGAGAAAGAAAAACCCCTTCGCAATCATCAAAGCAAAAGTGCAACGAGTGTGAAACAGACCACAAACGTGAGTGCCGCGTCGTCGTCTTCCATAGTAGCGGCATCTGAACAGGTCGGTAGTACGGGTTCAGCAACGGTCGCTTCTTCCACTGCATCTACTACTGCTGCCAACGTTGCTGGTAGCAATGGTCCGACAAACAGTACCACCAATTCCGGTTCCGGTAGTAGTGAACACGTTGGAGGTACCCAGAAATCCGTTGCCAATAGTGTACCGGCGACGTCTGCAACACATGGGTCGGTTGCTGTATCGGCTAGCGATGAGAAAATCAGCACACGGCGTAGTGTACGCATGACATCATCGACACTCTCCACGGCAGCCATGAACAATAAGGCAAAAGCAGCTGCCGCCAACGCTTTGCTGCTGCAGAATGCCACGTCCGGTACAACCAACAGCATCGATAGTAACCACCATGGGGGGAATACGGCCAGCCATAATAATGCAGCGATCGGTGATGGTGCTGGTGCCGGTGGTTCACCTGCCAGCGGTGGTACATCTGTTGCTGTAGCAGGACATGCTGGTGGTAATGGTGGTGCAGGTGGTTCTGCTAATGCAGTTGCCTCTGGAGGAGGACTTGTTTCGGGCGGAGCTAATGGCAATCATACGGGCAGCAAGGTGGCAAACCATGTGAATCATCATCACCATGTTGGAGCGGGTTTGAAAGGAACCGGATCCTCTGGAGGTGTAGATGGTACGGAAAACAGCTCCGCCACGGAACTGCGTCGAAAAACGAGAAGTGCAGGTAGGGTAACGTTGGCATCACATTGATCTTCACGAACTAACGAAGTGCAAGGACTCGATGAATTGCGGAAGCCTGAAACTAAAGCGCGTTTCATTATAAGTTGAAATGTGTATATGTTTTGGTTCATTACTTGACATATTTTCGTTCTACTGTTTTTGTGTAATTTCTAGAGCCTTTGCACTTCATAAGTTAGAGTAAAATGTATTGTACTAATATTGTTCATGTTCATCGTTTTGTTTTGACAGCCGGACTCGAAGTTACCGTTACGGAGGGACGTCGAAGAAGGATCTCCCGAGATAGCAAGTGACCAACAGCTTGCGCCTCAGCCGTTAGTGACGATGACAACTACTATCGGCGTAGGCCTGAAGGTATCACAAATTCTTCCTACCGCTGTGTTGATGATCATCATCGCAACAACAACCCTGTGACTGGTTACCCTTGTACTACTGTTGCGAGCGAACCGGCTTCACCGGAAGCTATGGAAGCCGTGGATGGGGAGTACTTTAGCAACCAGAACGAGGACGGTGCTGATGATCGAAACGATAGTGATGGAATGTGGCATGAGGTCAGTGGTAAGTGCCACCTACCCGACGTTGTCAACATATTGCATACAGCTGAGACGCAAATACCACGGGACGCGGTGTTGAAGCGGGGAATGAAACGGCCCGAAAAGAATCCTCAATGCGCCGGCAACGAAGAGTCGCTGACTGGTGGCGCTTCGTCAACCGGTGGTGGTGCATTGACGATCCGCGGTGAAGCAGTTGGTACAGGCGACCAAGTACCACCGACGGCCACAAAGGAACCGGGCGGAAACGAGGATGACGATTCGTACGCGAGTGAAATAATTCTCACCACCAACAGCGACTGCAGTTTGGATGAGTTTGTGTCTTCAGATGACGACAGCAACCTGGAAATATCGGTGGTAACTATTTCGTTATATTGAAAGGGAAGGAATGTGAGAAGGGAAGATGTTGGCATGTGTAGAGCAAACAGAGGGGGTGAACGAGAGCAGATACGTACGTTTATTCCACAAAATACGAGGGTAAATTACCACATTCATTTCCTCGTCATGTATGTTTGATGTGCAGTGTGATTCCGTACTTTTGTTGTGACAATTTTCACCAGATTTTCTATACTTTGCTGTGATTATTGTTCTTCATTGTGTTGTGCGCTTTTTTGTGTATATTTATATTCTTTTTTTTCAAGAGAGTTTGTCATCTTTCGACAATTTCTCGAGTGCTATTGCGTTGTGGCAATAGCATGGAGTTTGTCTTTTCCGATAAAGAGAAAAACGATAAGTTCATTTTGTTTTTGCTTTCGGAAAAGAAATCCTTCGGAACCTTTAAAGAAAAATTGACATACATTTGGCTAGGCGTAATAAAGGGCAGCATATACAAACATGGCTTGAACATAAAAATGCTGCTGGTTAAAAAAAGTGTCTTATATATAACAGTTAGGGAATAAGAATTGAGAGAGTAAAATGTTTATTGTCGGAAGGTCCATAAAATGTGCAAAAAAAAAAACAAAAACAAAAGAACCAAAATGAAAGAATGAAAACAAAAAGGTATCGGAGAAGGAGATTTTTTTAACGTGTTTTTGAAAACGTTCACAATTGCAATATAAAACGAATGAAAGCAAGTTGTTTCGAAACGATCTTTTTATTGTTCACGATGCAACGATGCATTCAAATATGCGTTTAGTATTTTTTTAAATGATTTCGGTATTTTTTTTATAAAACAGACTACTGCTATATGTCTTGCTTTGGTGTATTACCGTACCTGGTGTCGTGGTTTTATTTTTTGCTTTGGGAAAACACGTACGTTATTGTCGAAAAATCCCACTGTATTCAATTCTATTCTATCCCATTGCCCAACTCTATATTGAGATGATCTGTTTTAGAAGGCTCGTATGTGCTTTAGGATAAACCCTACGTTTTGATCTCAAGGTTTTGATTAAGGCTTTCGTTAGGCAACAGGAAACATACATACACACTAACACAGACACACACTGTAGGCAGAACAAGTGGAAATGATGAAATACTACGGAATCACACCTTCCCCCCGTATTGTGTAAAGAAATGGGAAACAAAACAATGATGAGCTGTTTGAAGAGTTTAACAAAGTTGCACTGTTGCTTTAAAAACAAAACAAAAATCACTCGAATCGTTTCGTCATAATACGAACATGTGCAATAAATAGTCCTGGTTGTTCGGAATCCAGGAGTTGGACGAGGTATTAGAATTCGGACCCCATCATCGCTGGTGTGTGGTGCGGAAACAATCTTATGCGAAACATATTTGAAGTGCTATTTTGCTATGCTATCGAATGCGTACCAAACTATGCTGCAATAATATCGCTTTACCCAGCACAAGGACGACACATGGTTGTTGAACTTTGGTCCATTGACGAGGATAGCGTGTGGCTTCTACAATCCAATATCTGCATGGTTTAGATCTGTGAAATGTGCGATCAGGCAGAGTTGCTTAGAGACAGAGAGAGAGGAAGGAAGGCGTAAAAAGTGACAAAATGAAGAAGGGGGTTCGGTAGGGAGGTAAGCATATGAATAAGATGTAATAACAAACATACAACTACACACACACACACCTACACATGTCCACCACACAACAAATACACGAAATATATCGCTAATCTCTAGCACACACCAGTTTAGCAGGACGACGAGACACGAGGATTTGCTTGTTTAGTGCACTGTTGTAATGAGCGATTTAGCGAGAAAGAGAAGCGACAGAAAAAAAAAACACGAAGATAGTTTAAAATAATTTATCCGTATTATGTTTAGTTGAATGCGTGTGTGCGTTTGGTACCGAACTAGTTTTCATGATCCACGATATAATGGGTGTGTATGCTGCGCCGTTAACGAAATGCGGATTTGTGTAGTAATTATTAGTTGGCGGATTTCGTTTCGGTGCATCAGCAGTTAGTCAGAGGCACAGAGTCAGCGTTAAAGTGCAGTGAGCGATCAAGGATCGTTCGGTTGTATGGCGATGAAAGACAGAGAGGGTAGAGGAAAGGAGCGACAAAGGGGGTGGGATTATATTGCATAATTGAAGGATGCAGGAATGCTGCAGAGCTTAAAATTTGAATTGTATATATAGACATTATTATGAAGGTTATAGGTGCACAGCAACAACAATACGCAACATTTGGCGAAGATCCGTACTAAGAGCGGACAGTTGAGTTTTCCACCAATCACCCCCTCACCCCCTCTCGTACTATGTTTAGTAAAGCAGTATCAGCAAACATCAGGCGCGCGCTTCATAATACTACCTACACGTACAGTACTACTACTACTAAAAACCATTCGTTCACTGAAAAAAACAGCCCGACGGAGAATGAAGGTTGTTGGTGGTGGTGGTGAGTGGCTTTCTTGCAAATTGTATCTGCAACATCTACCCAATACTTCAGTGCACTCAGAGTCAGTTGAATGTAGCAAAGTTCAGGCATTTCAAGTGCACTAGCGCAGGATAGACACAGCAAACACACAGATCCATATTCAGATCCATAAATGACATGTGGTAACGTGTAGAAGGATAAGTAGGTTATTCACTTAGTTAAGGAGTTACAACAGGGTTTTGCTCAGCCCCTCCCCGCGTTGTGTTTTGTTCGAGACACTTTTACATGGCATGTTGGCACCGCAGGCTATCCAACGAGGCAGAAGGTAGCCTTGGCCGATACTTTCTCATACCTTTGTGACCTTGTGCCTGCTTGTAGTGTTTGTAGTCTTCTCAGCTAGAAGGGTGAGGGTCACTCGATTTGGTCCACAGCACCACCCCAGCTCCTGCCGTCGTGGCGAAATGTAGTGCTCTCTATTTGTATATTTTAACCGCGTTCGATACATATTGCCGGTGTGTAATTTCCCTCCAAAAAGGCATGCCAGTACTCTTCGGTATCCTTCCGATCGATTTTGCACTTGTTCTTCATTTCTTTGCGGTTGTTTGTTTCGTTTAGGAAAACCCGAACAAAATGCGTATAGCCATATCTTGTATGTGTTTGTAAGCCACTGCTGGTAAGATCGGACCAAAAACACGAGCCCCGACGGATAGACGTATTGTAGACGAATGTCCTCTCCCCTCGCACCATCTGCGGGTAGCGGGTAGTCAAACGGTAACGGGTTACACATTCGATAGAGCAGGTACCATCTTGGACATCAGCTTGAACCCGCTTGCATCAAAGTACGGAAGCATTTAGATAAGTTTAGCAGAGGAAACACGTTGGCTCACAACTCCCCCCCATTTGTACATTGTTGATCGTAGTGTTACGGCGGTTTGTTTTTTCATTGGAGTTTTATGTTGCTGTAAAATATAGTTTTCTTTGCCATACACGGTGCGCCATTGGCGTCAGTTAGCGCACGAAACGAAACAATCCAATACAAGCGCATAGTTGTATGCAGAATAGTGTAACGCAAAGCCGCAGTCACGTAGGTTGAGAAGGGAGGCACCGAATATACCGTGACTTGTTTGTCGATTGTCGATCAATCCGAGCAGGATATGGATGCGGGTTAGAAAGATCATACCTCAAACTTTAGACGGAAACAGATCCTTAAGCACCAGTAAAGGGAATCAATATACACACACACACAGGCTCCTTAACGGCTTGCGCAAGCACGTAAGCAAAGCATAATGCAAGACAAAGATGTTGCAAAAATTCACCTTACACAAAACAGTACCGATCGACAAAACGTACATAAACACCGCGCCCCTCTACACCCTCTTCCCACCCGCAACGGAAACGGTTAATATAAAAAAAAACAACGTACGTGCATATTTATACATATGTGTATGAAATGTGCAAAACAAAAAGGAGAAAAAAAACGCAACCTCTTTAAAGTGACGAATGGTAAATAAGCAGTAAGCATTGTAAGTATGATAATACAACGGTACACCTAGAAAAGCGCTAGAAACGAGCAATGAGTAACAGTGCATAATAAGTCCCCTAAAGAAAAAAAAAGTACACTCTCGGATACAAGCATACGACACACGCCGATTCAAGCAAGTGAAAGTAAGAAAACATTGTAATATTTGTAGATTTGTTTGTGAACAGGTTGATATAATCTAAGCTCTATACATATAAATATTGTTGAATAGATATATCATACAATTGTGTTAAAAAAGAACAGAAAAAAGTTGTTTTATTTTAAAAAAAGAAGTA
>KI422714.1:0-13534 GCA_000473375.1 Anopheles culicifacies | reverse complement strand
AAAAAAACGCAACCTCTTTAAAGTGACGAATGGTAAATAAGCAGTAAGCATTGTAAGTATGATAATACAACGGTACACCTAGAAAAGCGCTAGAAACGAGCAATGAGTAACAGTGCATAATAAGTCCCCTAAAGAAAAAAAAAGTACACTCTCGGATACAAGCATACGACACACGCCGATTCAAGCAAGTGAAAGTAAGAAAACATTGTAATATTTGTAGATTTGTTTGTGAACAGGTTGATATAATCTAAGCTCTATACATATAAATATTGTTGAATAGATATATCATACAATTGTGTTAAAAAAGAACAGAAAAAAGTTGTTTTATTTTAAAAAAAGAAGTACACAAAACCTGGATAATAATGAATAAAACAGAAATAAATGAATAATGAAAACAGAAAACGTGTTGCGTGTTGCAAAAGTGATGTTCCGAAACAAGATTAAACTAGTGCTAGTTTGAATTGTTAACAACGAGTTAACAATTTACAAATATAATAATATGTGAGTAAAATGAGTGAAATTAAAAGAAAGAAATAACTCCTTTTTTTGGAGTTTGAATTTATTGTTTATTTACCATCACAGGGTAGCTCCGTTAAAATACATAAACTGACGTTTGAGCTGTCATTTCGCTTGGAACATACGGTTCCCATTGTGCAAAGTCAGCGATGCAAACAAAGCGAGAAAACGTTTTCGGAAGAGTGCAAAACGGAGAAGAAAAAAAAAAGCACAGTAAAGTAATATCGATGATAGTACGCGCATCGTGAAAGTTTACGAAAATTCATTTCCCGTTACCGTGATGCTATTGTAGCTTGGAATTTCCATTTCCAATTCACAGCAATCGGGATTGTGCTGGTGTGCTAGTAGAGCATCGTAAAGAAGGGACCACCGTATTGAAGTGCATCGAATAGAGCAACGATTGACGGTATCAGTGGAGTGGAGCTTTCCTCGTAAAACCGTTTTCCAATCGAGCGAAACAAGAAAAAATGAGGTAATGCGTGTACTTATTGGGATAAACAGTGTACGCAAACTTTGCGAACGTTTCGAAGGAAAGGGAGACACGATTGCAGCAACATCCGGACTCGGTACCAAGTGCAGGAATTTTGTTCCATTTGAGATCGAAACGGATGAGGGTTGTAAACATATGGTGATGGACTGATGGATGCACAGTACCGTTGCACAAAGCTGTACGGTCACAACATTTCCTTCTTAATCTAATTACACCATCCATCCCTGGTATAGGGTCATCGATAATGGCCAACTTCAAAACTCCCACCGAACGCGCATCGATAGCGAGGTTGAAACAATTTCGACTCCAGCGAACAAAGCATATTACTACGTGTGCTGTTAATTATGTGATTAGTAGGCCAGCATAACAAAAAAAAACTACAAACGCAGAAACGCAATGTAGAGCAAGCTGATTGTGCCCAGAGAGAAAGGCACCTCATTTGCCATTAGCAATGCTACCGTAATGTTATTGTCCCATTGGGGGAGTTTTCTCATTTGCTTGGAAGTGTATCACTTCGGGCTAGGCCCCTAAGAACGAGGGGGTGGACGAACGAAAAGTCGTGGCAGTTTGTAACGCATGTTGATCGGTTTTAATTTATCGTAAAATAGTTTTTACGTCTACCCAGTCACGCATACGTACTGATTGCTTCACGCGATAAAGCACGTTCATGCGTGTGTAGTGTTCTTGCAGAAATAGGCGAATGGGATTCCTTATATCATTATTACACATATGGCTTGCTTTGATTACTCATTCGTTTGTATGTATCTATTTTTGTTTGCAACAGAAAATGTTTGACCGTCCGAGATGTCGCGACTGGAGTCCACTATCGACGCAGCAGCTACGGTTGCGCAGCCTAATACAAATATCCGCACACAACATTGTCATACCGGACCGTGCACCAACCACCACCGCGTCTGCTGCCGATGTACGCGCAGCAGAAGGTGCAAGATCGAAATGTACCGTTTACTTTACGCTTCACCAGACGCCTCACTCCGCCCCATTTTACACGAGTGAAAAGCTTGACCTACACCGTAAAGTACTGTGGGCGGAAATCGACTGTCCGGCCACAATCAAATCCTCCCTGCGCAGTGTGTGTGTGCGCGTGTGGCTGCAAACCGGTACGTCCGGTGTACCGGGTGCACCTATCATCGATGCCGGAGGATTGCTTTGCTCTGCCGGAACGAAAGTGCCTCACGAGAGCGAAACGAATGAGGATGACGAAGTGGATGAGCAACAAACTCCTCCGAGCAGCGATAAACCAAACCAAACATCGACCAACAACACCGACCGGATGCTGTTTGCGTGGGGCGTTTATTTCTCCGGCCTGGTACCATTGGCACGGCGCAACGAGAAGCATCTTCAGCCGAATACGCTCGTGTTTCAACTGCACGGTGGATATTTCACTTCGGCCGATTGTATTCGGGAACCGGAACAGCAACGGCCAACGACCGCTCTACCGGAAGGGACGATACCAAAGGCATCGAATGCTGCAGGACAAGCGTCACATTCGCCCTCGGCAACGATTCCCATAGTTGGTAGTGGTCGCCGTGTTGCCACCGGAGGTGGTGGTAGTGGTGGTGGCCTTCGTGCAAACACCACCGAGAACGTCTTACACTGTGATACTAGCAATAATTCCTCTCCACTGGTGTCCGGTGGTTCTTACCTTTCTCATCAATCGCCTTCGCCCGCATCTCCGTACCAGTGGAACTTTGCCCACGGTGGTATGCTGCTGGGTGTGGAAGGCCGCCTCGATAAACTCTCCGTATCGCCGGTAGTTAGCAACGGTGGAAGCAGCACCGGTACGGGCCACTTTCCTCATGCACGCTCGGCCAGTCCGTCCACACCGCTCAGCTGGACGGAACCGACCGAACGACCGCTCAAGTTACGCTACCTCGTGATGGAGTTTCAGCCGGCGGAGATACGTGCCAGCTACGATGCGGCACGGTTGCTGGCGATACAGGAACGGCAACGGCGCATCCGTTACGAGGCTGACAGTGCAAAAGCGCTAAAGGAGCGTATCTGTATGAAGAGTGCCTACTGTCTCAATATGGAACTGTTCAGCAGCAAGCATCTGGTGTACCGGACGGGGAGTAACCAGGGCCGGACGGGCGGTATGGGTAAGCAGCTGAGCAAACTGCTGTACCAGGAGCGGGAACCGATCGAACCGGCAGTGCTAATGCGCGGCCAGGAACTGCGGCGGCACATCGAGCGGGCTCGATTTCGCTGTCGGTTGTTGGCGCAGGAACGTGACCGGATCAGTGCTGGTATGCAGCAGTTGCGCAATCGTTTAAATGCGGCCTGTGATAGTAACATTGAGCGGGAGTCGGCGCTAATGGAGCGCTATCGAACGTACGGCCGGGAGAAGGAACAGCTGTACCAGCAGAAGATGGCGTACGCGAGCCAAAAGGACAGTGTGCGGGAAGTATGCGAGAAGATGCTGCTGGTGCGCCATCGGTTGTTGAAGGGATTGAATGAAATTTATTATATCAAATCGGTAAGTTTTTGGGGTGACCATCATCCTAAAATTCATTTCATTTCGATCCGTTAGACCACTGGATGGAGAAGGAATAGCCTAAAGGGAACCATTTTTGGGTTCTTTTCAATTTCCCATTGCAGACGAATCAAGGCATCTACACCATTAATGATGTACCTTTGCCGAATGCGGAATCATACTCCGACTCAACGCCAGCAGTGGCCCTTAGCGTTGCCCTTGGTTATGTCGCTCACGCTGTGATGATGTGTTCCTCATTTTTAGATATTCCTCTACGGTACGTTGCGGATACTGGATTGCAAAACAAGATTTGTTTAATTTTAGTTCAATTCCCTTTCCCTTTTAATTTAGAAATCCCATCAAATATGACGGTTCCCGTTCGAAGATAGTGGACCACATTAAGCTGCTACCAACGATGGATCGAGAGTAAGATGGAGCTGATTGGGAACCTTCTTCGTTAGAACGTTACATGCTAATCGTTCCTCTGCCTTTTTGTCCACAGTTTCCCTTTGCACTGTCGGTCTGGTCCGGCACCGAACGCCCTACTGTACGGGGTGTACCTGTTAAATCAGAACATTTCCCAGCTGAAGCATCAGCTTTCGCTGAGCCGTGGTGATCCACGGGCTACGCTCGTCAATCTGCAGAACATTCTCACCATCCCGGGTATCGGTGGAGGCGCCCTGCAAAACCGACAGCTGGAGGAACCGTTCCAAATGTTGCCCGCCTCGATGTACGGTTCGTCCTCGGTCGATTTGAAGATGTCAACCGGGTTTGGATCGGTACCGACCGCTGGAAGCAGTAGCGGTAGCAGCAGCAATGGATCTTTGCTTCGGGAAAGTCCTTCGACCAGTAGGTAAGCGTGTACGGGCGGGCAAATACCAACACCCATTTCGGAACGCTCGGTTAATTTGTTTTCCCCCGAAATATTTTATCAGAATTTCTCGATCAGTTGAATATACGGACCGGTTTCAGGAGCGACGGTACCAAATGCAAAAACAGTATCAACTCAATCGGCACCATCCGCTGCAGCAGGCGGTAGCAACGCGTTCGAGCAGCAGCGGACTAGCGGTTGATCCGGACCACCATCATCATCACCATGCACAGAAGAGGCGCGGTTGTGGCGATGGTACATTCTCTTCCGATCCCATCCTAGCTCAAAGCGTCCCATTACAGCGACCGTTCGATGGTTTTGATGGTGGCAAAAAGTTCTAACTTCTGCGTTTTCCTCCGGTTCCTCACTCCGTCAGGGACAAACCGTACGGTACCGGTACGTAGATTGTTTAAAAGATAACAAAAGTATCACGATAGTGTTTCCCCCTCCCCCGGTAAGGAGTTAATTTAAATTGTAACAAAAGTGAACACGCGTAAGAATATTGTTAATTTGCTCACTCGTTTCGTTTCTGTTTTCTTTGTTTGTGTTTTAATTTAATATTTATTGGAGGTAGCAAACCTTTGGTTTTTCTTCTGCTGATATTTCTTGTGGGAAGGGCGCTACTGGATGCAGCGAAAGAGCAGAAAACAACAAAATGTGGGGAAAGAGCACTAGAATATGCGTATAGTAAAGCGGAGAAACAGTTGTACACAATAATAGCAAATAAATGAATCAAGTTCAACTTAACGCTTTGGTGTATTGGGGCTATTTATTCCGTTAAGATAAGCAAAGCGTATATTTGAATTTATCGTTGTTATCAGTGGATACGACCGAATGGAAAGAAAAAACTTGCACTCTCTCACGTTTCATTTAAATCTCCATCATTACGGGGGACAAAATCATCCCAATCGAACGACACGTTTCTTGATTTCAGATAGCAAGAGAACATGCAACGGAAGAGGATGAATGGAAGGAGATACTCTCCCCGAGATCACACCGTGAAAGGGATAGCGATACGTAACATCGGGATCGTACCAGGCGCTTATGGATATCAGTGTTACCTCCCATTTTGCATGCTCTCCTGTTATCAAAAGTCCCAAAATTGATACATTTCAAACTCCTCTGCACCGCAGTTTTCAACCCATCAGCTAGCGCAGTGTAAACGGGCTACGATGTAAACAAACCGAAATGACAGTTCCCCGAGTTCAGTACGGAAATATAAACAATGTACAGAACGAATATCGCACGGAATTTTCATACACCGACCGATTTGTTGATTAAAATAGGTTTGCTTACAAAAAGCGTGTAAAAACGATCTGTGTATTGTGTAGTGAAGAACGCTATTTAGGATTTCCATCACAATGAACATAAACGTATCAGATTTAACGGATATAGCACTCCAAATCATGGGCTACAAACTGTTCGACCGGAACGGCGTTCCCGTCGAGTCGCTAGATTCCATGATTGGGCAATATCAGGCAGGAAACAAGAATTCATCGGCCAGTAAGCCGAAGGGTGCCGCCAAACGGAAAGCTCCAAGCGCGCAGCCTCAAACAAAGGAACACTTTATGGCACAGTTCGGTTTGCCGGATCTGGAGAACGTGCTGCAACATCCAAAGGAGTACGTCGAGTCGCAGATGACATCGTTCGCGCACCAGGAACAAGAGCGCTTGATAGCGTTGCGCACGGAGGATGACATCCTCAAGTCTTCGCTCAAATCGTTGCGCACGGCTATCGGGAAGCGGGTCGCAAAGGCAAAGCCAATCTTAACGCACAAGATGCAAAAAACTTACGACACCATGCGCCAAGCCGATGAAAGGGAGCTGCTATCCCGTACCGAATGTATGCGTGGCCTTTCTTTCTCGTCGTGAATTTTACTAATCTTTTGCTCTCTTCTTTGCGCAGACGATCTGGAAGTGGGGGACCATATTCTACTCAAGCAAGGGCTACTGCTGCGTGAGTTCAACATGCTGCTCCAGCTGCTGAAACGCATCATGGACGATTTGTCCGACAACTACGCCCATTACGACTTTGCCTTTTATTTGCTACAAAAACTGTACGAACAAATGTAAGAACAACGTTCAGCGAGTGAACCATTACTAGTTGTAGACATTTCTCAATCATTTGCGTGGTGTTGCGGTGGGCTTTGTTCATTCGACTTCATTTACACTCTTACAATCAAGGACATTTTTATTGAGGTGCACTAACAACAATACTCCTCTATCTCTATCTCTGTACTTTGCTCCCTGGCCACCTTTTACACAGCTACAGCAACGGTCTTTCGTTTGTTCGACCGTTGTTTTATCTATTAAATAATTCACGCTTTAGTTGTTACAAGTATGGACATTCCACGCGTTTACGAATAATCTACACAACTATCATTTTTTTTTTTTGTTTGATTGTGTGTCATGTTACATTTTCCTTGAGGCCGGAGGATTGGATGGGTGGTGCTGGTATCTCGTAGTGTTTTTTTTGTCACAATTCTTAAGCATTTGTTTTCTCTACATTCATTTACTTTACGCAGTAAAAAACCGGACCATCTCGTATGAACAGGGAGCCCGACACGTTCTCCAAATCCAGCAGAAGCTTGATGAACGGACGCTCTGTGGACGATCTCCTGTTGATCCTGTAACTGTTTGTGACTATCGCTAGGCTTAATAAACAACACTACATTCCCTACATTGTCTCGTCCTCTCACACAAAAACAAGACACAATGAGATCGTTCCCATTCTGTTCTTGTTCTTCCTCTAGCGGATAAGTGATCAGCACACCTTCCGAAACCTCTTTGTATACACTTGATCGTTTTTGAAACGCTTAAAACCTGTATCTCCCCCCAGTTTCCTTTTATTCTCCTTCATTTGTCACACATCCGGTTGGGGAACAGCACCAATCTCCGACTACACAAACAGCAGGGGGAGAGGGGTTGTTTTTTTTTTATATTTATCACAAATTCCGGTAATACTTTGGTCGTCGTCTTTTCCAACAACATTGCACGCGTGCGCGCGCGTACGCTCCCACTATTTGATCGTGTTGTAAATGTTGTCTTCCATCGGACTAGAAACGGCCGACGAGCAGCGGCTGCTGGTGTTGCTGCTACTGCTGCTGCTAGCGGTGCTGCTGGCAGTATTCCCACCGGCCGGATTTAAACTTACCGAACCGGCCGCAACACTATCGCACGGCGGTACATTGATCCGGATGCTGACGAACCGTTTCTCCTGGTGTTTCGGTTTCTGGGGCAGTGGTGGCGTTGGACTGCTGTCACCACTGGCCATGCCTCCCGCCTGTTCGGTGCAAATTTCCGCATAAATGCTTTCCGCCGGTACGGTGCTGTTGCTGTCCGGATCGGAACAATCCCCTTGCAGCACGATCGAATCCCGCACACTGCTGTACGGCAGATCGTCCAGAATCGTACGCTCGATTGCTGCTGCAGGTGAGGGTTCACGGAGGGAAACCTGCTTCGTGCGCTTGTCCTTTATCGCCACCGCCGAGGATGCGCGTGGCTCGTTCATTGTACGTTCCTCCGCTTCATCACACACACTGTTCATGTAGCGAAGATCCTCGAACGAGAGAACCACCTCGCTACCGCGATCATGTTTCGCACCGCCATTACTGAACCGATTCTTCAGTGCACTCTTTTTGCTACCGGATAGCTCATTGCTGGAGGATCGATTGCCATTCCCGGCCAGATGCAGTAGCTGCTGGATGCTGGACGAAGATTTGCTGTACTGCTTCGTCTTCACGTGGAACTCGCTGTACAGCTTCTGCGTCATGAACGATTGTTGGTTGGTGCTGTGACGCAGTGGGAAAAATATAGTGTCTCCAAGCTCGGATGCGGTCAGCTCGCTCGCGTTGTCTTCATCATCGTCAATGGTGCGTACCGTTGGTGGAGGTACGAGATCAGGCTTGCTCTTCTGCTCGATATGCTGCAGGGAAAGACACTTTTCCCGTGCCCCAACCCCACCAACCGAGGAAGCCGGATCGTGGCTTACGATCGTCCCATCATCGAAGGAACTGATCCGATCGGTACTCGCAGCACGCGACGAGAGCGAAAGCATACCGAGCGTACCGAACCGTTCCTGGATAAGCTTCGACATGTCCCGGTACCGATCCAGACTCGTGCGTTTGTCCCACTCGTCATCGGCCGATACGGACTCGTTCGCACTCGATCGACTTCCAAAGCCGCGGAACCAACCACGGTTGGATGAGGAAGATGTGGCCGACTGTGTCGCGTTGCCCTTGGATTTTCCATTCGGCGAGGCAAACACCTTCATCTTTTCACTCCGATAGCTCGGCATTGGTAGGGAGTGCGGTTCGTTCGCACCTTCCGATCGGCCACCGAGTGTACGATCGTCCACCAAGCTGTGGTGGTGCAGCAACGGGTGATGGTGATGATGATCGCCGTCCATTCCGCCTAGCTCCCGACCACCACATTCGAGACTTTCCAGATCATTTTTACTTAAAAATATGATGGAATCTTCCTTCTCGTGGCCGGACCCGTTCCGATCATTACCACCACCCGAACCACCGCCAAACAGGCGGCCGAACCGCCGGAGCACATCGGATCCTCCCTTTGATTCGTGCTTTCCAACACCACCACCACCACCGCTTGCACTCGATCCAAGGGAACTCGGACCAGTCGTCGTCGTTGTGGTTGTGTTTGAGGTTAACGTTAGTGACTGCTGCTGCTGCTGCTGTCCAATGGACAACGCCGTCATTTGCTGCAGTTCGATCGCGTTAGTTTCGTGGTCGACTACCCGCAGGAAGTTGTCGCAATTAAACTGACAGAACTTCAGCACCGTTTGGACGTTCGCGTTTAGGAACATGTGCTGCTCGTTCTCGAAACCCATCGTACACTTGGCGAACTTCATCTGGGGCGTCAGGTGCAGCTTGGTGAGTGTCAGTGTCGTCGTCAGATGTTGCTCATCCAGTGGGCACACAATCAGGAAGTTCTCCTCGCTGATCTTTGCGATCGTCACGTACTCTGAAAGGAAGAACACGAGAACTGGATTAGTTGCAGGCAAGATTAGAGGAGGAGGCTTGCTACTTACCTGGTACGGTGGAGGAGTGCGCTCCCGTCTGCGGTGAGATGAGCTTCAGATTCAACGGTAGACACGGTTCCGACTGCATTATGAACCCAATCCGATGGACACAATCGCGGCTTAGCTGTTTCGGTTTGCGCTGTTGCTGCTGCTGCTGTTGAGCGGATTGGTTCCCGTTCGTCCCCACACTACTACTGCTCGTGTTGTTCCCATTGAGACTGTGCAACTGATGATGGTTGCCAAAGTTGGTGTACTTCTGCAGTACCGGAGCACTATGCTGCTCTATCTCGTAGAACTTTCCTTTGGCGGACAGCGACACGTAGTAGATCTGGTGAGTAAGAAGTCGTTAGAAGATGTCACTAACACGGAGTGTCTTACATGAGCGGTCACCTACCTGACGATTGTCGTCCAACAGCTGCGCGTACTTGCCCCGTTCCTTCTCCCGTCCACCGACATTACCACCACCGGCAGCTGACGCTTCCTTGTGACTAGAGGGCGACGTCGCAGATTTGTGATCTCCATCCTGGAACACCGCCAACAGTCGGTACACCTGGCCCGCCTTGGCCGTCGCCTTCACGTAGTGCGTTTTGTGGCTAAAGTTATCTGGCGAGCAGAGCAGTTTCACACACAGATTAGGAACAGATTCCGTTTGCCAGTTTGCGCTGGCTGCTAATTGTTACTTACCGTGCGATTCGGTGTACGCGGACAGGTTGTCCAAGGACAGGAACTTGTACACTTGATCCCGCACTAGCTGGACGATCGTCGTGTACACGGTTGCCGTCGGTGCGCCCTTGTCGTTGATGAACGAGAAGTAACCTGGCGTGGGTGAACAAAAACAAAGAAACCGTAAAGTACGTCTGTCATATGTACGTGGGCGTTTGTGCACTGTCCCTCTAAAGTTCCCATCGGGCACTATCGCTTGATTATAGCTTTTCTATTCCCTTTTCAACTCCGGCCAGAGCAAGTTCCCATATTTGCATATCAAATGCACAGTTAGTAGAGGGGTTAGGGAACTAGAAGGGCCAGGTGATCTTCTTTTTATGCTGCTCGTTTGGAACTTGCCCTAGTGGTCAGTTAAAAAATGACAGATAATTAAAGAATGCATACGACGATATGAAACCCCTCCCCTTTCTGCCCGCCCTTCACGTCGTTCCCATGTACCTTCCGAGACACGGGGAATTGTTATGATTGAGTTATTGTTTTGTGTAGAATTCGTACTGACCGTCCAGCAAAACCGGTAGTCACCTGTGCTCGTTGCATAACGATCAGTTCCGCGAGATGAATGATCGTGGGATCGTGAGATCGGGATCGTTAATAGTGCATTTTTTTTTGAAAACGAAGAAGCGCTAACCTAATTAACATGCAAACAAATGGCCTGTGGGATGCGATCGGATCGAATGTTCGTGTGGGCGGAGTGGGATTTTAGAGATCGAATAGTGATCAGGTTAATGTATGACCAATTTGGAGTTTCGTCCATCGGCGGTTCGCGTCTACAGTAGCAGTCAATGAGTTCGGTATAGGGACATTTTTCCTAATATTGCTATCATGAGTGTGATAGCTCATGTTCGTCTTTGTAAGTGTAGTTAAAAGGTCTTCTGTCGGAAAGATGAGACGGTGTTTACTCAAATGAGTGGGTCGTGCAAAATCAGGTTAATTTGTTTCGACGATGAATCATTGGAGCAATTCAGCAGCAACTTGGAACTTGGATTCCAGTACCTGTACATAGTTTTAATTTCTGGTTCAGAGTTCAGGAAGAAGAAATACAAGTTCATCACTCCAAGAAGCAACTAAAAGCATGCTTCAAGAGTTTTGGTAAATCAGAGTATTTCAATAAACAACCAAGAATACTCTGATGAGAATATCTTCTGATGCACTTCATGCTTATACCACCAAGATAACTCCGAAATAGCTCAGATCTAAAGTAATCTATTGTTGACGTCCGATAGATATTGTAATCAACTAGAGATGTTTTTGCGAATAGTACAGCATCTAATCTCGACTATCCCATTATGTAATTCCTCCTATTCTTGATAAATTCTTAGACAAGACTCGAGTAATTACTCCAGGGATCGTATTCTATAAGCTGTTATGCACAAATGTCATGTGACTGGCGAACAACTGGCACCAATTTAAGATAATAGTAGAGATTACTGATCAAACATGCTGAAAAGTGAACCTGCCATAGATGTTCTCATATATGCCTCTGCAGTATCTCTTGCGAATGCGCATGGAGAAAGAAAATACAGGGATAATGTTATGGTATCAATGACTTCCCCCAAAAATGTTTGATCGCGAAAGGTTAAACATTTTCGTAACCTCTCCCATAGATCTCCCATAGTAGTTTTGAATTTCCTAAAACGAAACCAAGAAATTCTCGCCGAACATCTTCTAATCAATTTAAGTTACATTCCACGTGTAAGATAGAAACTCTCCAGGTAATAAACTTTAGCGGTAGTTCTACGCAATATCTCAAGAAACTGATTTAAAACTTGAGAAGTAACGGCCATGATGTCAGTATGGCTTGGATAAAAACAAAACAATACAACGTAACAATGCTGTGCTGTGGGAAAGTGGAGTCAAGAATTGCATCCCAAACACTGCTCATTCCGAACGGTCAGCTTCGGTTTCCCATTCAAATACAAAAGTCTTTTGGTGCGTATGATTGTAGCACCGGTGCACCGTATGCAGAGTCCAGTGTGGGAATCCTCCACAGTAGATCTGTTAAGCAGCAGCTTTTTAATGATGTGTTGAAATTACAACCTTCTTACGTTGAACTCTCCAAATGAAAGGAGAAGAAAGTGACGTAAATATGTGTTATCATAAAATTTGTATGGAGAATGCCCTTACTTTTCAGAAGCATTAATTAAATTACAAAAGAAAAAACACCATAAATAGACCATTTTTCCTATACCTACTCTACCGTTTTCTGATCATCATCCCCCGATCAGTCAACAACCGACCGATGTCTTCACCGGTTTGTCTACGAGATCGATCGAACCAGATAATCGCATTCCACGGTTGGAACACATTCTTCAATCCGCCCGCACCTTGTATATACGAGCCGCATTTTTTCCGCATTGTGCATCAACAAGCGAAGAAGCGCATATTGAACAATGGAAACTCGGGACACCTTCACCCAAGGCTCAAGTTCATCCGGCCGGCCGGTATTATTATGCTGTTAAATGCGGGTTCGCTCGATCGCGTTTAGGAATGGTTGAATGTGTTGTTGGATGCACTTTTTGTCGATGAGACGCATCGAATGCATTATTGGTTGGTGATGGAATAAATTCATTGCAAAATGGGTATGATAAATTTGTATATTAAGGGAATATCCATTGATTACGTAACACTCTCCGTGGTAGGAGAGCGTAAGTACATTAAATTTGTTTTAAAAAACGAAATTGTCACCCTTTTACCTTGACGAATTAATCGATGCATCGAGAATTGTCAGGAACTTCTTGTGCATTGGTAAAATTCGATAATTTTAACGTGATATCAACAATGATCTCGAATAGGCTTTTCTGGAGGATAAAGACCAGCGAAAGAAAAAATTTTTTTTCCTTCAATTGGAATTTGCTGTGATCACCAAGGCATTCGCCGAAGATCATCACTGAACCAAATGCTGATAGCTATAGTTGATGGCGGTCTCACACCTTTGGGAACCTTTTAGTGGATAGATACAAGTCAAGGAAGCCATAAATGGCTACAAGAGGGAAAAAGCCCCAAACAAGATAAACTTTAAATCAAAAATTAAAATAGAAAAACAACTTGACGAAAAAGAGGAAGAAATTAATCAAGAGCCTTCAGTCTTACATATCATTACGAAATGGGAAAAGAATAAGACACCCTTTATGTTGTTTACTATGTTACGTAATGAATGGATGTTCCCGACGTAAAGTTCTTACTTTCAAGTTAATTAAACCATTGTAACACTTCTATTACCAATTTGAACAGTGTATTATGTTAACAGCGATGAGATAATCATCGCACCAGTTAAACCGTGTCAGTATGAACGGGAATATGCATTTTCATGATCACATTTACAATGCTGGCTGTACTTGGCAAGATGCGCGATCGCCAACGTTTCGACAACGATCGGTCGTACACAAAGCATCTCTCTTTCTCT